>CM047985.1:5560350-5575173 GCA_026261665.1 Melanotaenia duboulayi
AGTTTATTACAACAGGGTCTAAATTCACATATTTTTATTCAGGGTGTGTTTTTCACATTTGTGAGATATCCTGTAAAATTAAGATCCATGCCACCATACATGAGCTCCAAGTTGCAATTAATCTGACACACTTTCCAAACATCATTCAGACACACTGAAAAGAAAAAGGGGGGGGGGGGGGGGGGGGGAGCTGCACAGCTCTATCACGAGCTTTGACAGGAAAAAAAAGCTTCTTTAAAGGTTATTTACAGATTACTCATCTTCCATTCTGTGTATGAACGCTGGCTTTTCTTCAACCTGCACTTAAATACGTGGGACTAACCTGAAACTTGAAATCATCTCATCAACAACAGACTTTAAAAAACAGGTTTTCAGGTGGGGAATTGTAGTGTAGAATATCTGTTCTGATAAATAAATCATATTTATTTAAAACCTGAATTGCCCAGGGTGAGAATCTGATTGCGTACGTAGTATTATGGTTCAACAAACTAGGAAAAAAAAAACATGTTAAATATGAACTTTCTTTAACTTGGACAGAGCTTGGTTGCAACACTAACCCCATCGTGGCCCAACCTCAAACAAATGTAAATAAATAAAGCTTCAAATCTCATTTTTCTCCAGAAACCACATAAACTGGACTATCACACAGTTTACTCTCATAAGGTAAATAATGTCTCTGTTGCCAGCCTGCTTATCTGCTGTTGTGCTGTTGAGCAACAGACGACAGAGAGTGAGGCTCGGAGGACAACGGCAACCCTTGTTGGTGTCGGTCAGTTACAACATACTGCAAAACTTAGGCTTCATTCATGGCAGGGTGCGAACTGCCTTTTTGGAAGAAATGCTCACTGTATTTCCTTTCAGGGAGTTCAATATATTTTAGTGACCTGCATACGGGATTTTTTTTTTCCTCTCTTTCTCTCAAAGAACAAACAACCCAAAGTCAATGCTGAAAGGTCAAGTGACAAACTGTTTCCACTCTTTTCCTCCCAAAACAACTGATAAAGGGGAGAAATGTATTTATACAGAGAAAAGTGAACTGCTGCAAGATTAGGTTGGAGGGAGGTGTATGTTTGTGAATGAAGTCTACTTTCAACCACACATAGGATGTTTTCTGTTTTCTGGCCGTGTCTTAATTGGTAGGCAATTACAAACCCTACACAGATTTCAGGATCTCTCAAAATAGCAACTTTAACATGTTGCTTTAATCCCTGCTAAGACTATGCCTATAATATTCTTTATTTGGATTTTATTCAAGCATTTTTACAGTTTATGATGTGAAAATGGAATAAAGTGGCTGTCAACATCAAAACTTAGATACCAGCTAATTATGTAAAACTCAAAATCCCAAGAATGACGCATCGATAATGGCATAGTCATAAATAACATGCAGAAACACTGCATGATATCGGCTGGGCTGATTAGTAATCCACTCTACACCTTCTCTTCTCTTCTGTCACTCTATCAACCACAAACTCACTCAGCAGGACGCATGTTCTTATGTACCATGGCTCTCAATAATCTGCTTTACTGAGATATGAAGTAACCTTCATCTGTCGCACACTCTGTACCCATACTATAATTTATCCTGCAATAGACGTGGCCAGAAATTTTAATTACAATCTGGTCCAATAACTTAGCAACAGCTAAATAATCAGTTTGGGGCTGTACATTTCCCAGCCAAGCCTCTTTTTTTCTAATAGCATATAATAGCTGTAAAATTCTCTGAATAACATACTGCAAACGCCCAACTTTATATTATATTGTAATAATATGGCATATTTTATTAAATCAAACAAGAAAAGTCACCTTCACGATCAAAACGACAAGAAGCAACATGCAGTCACACAGGAGAAAAAGGAGAATGGAGACACACTGCTGTCTGTAGTAATCCTGTAATATTCCCTTAATGCTTTTGTGATAATTGTATGGAGTTTGTGTTGCTGAAAATACCACTGAGCAAAGCTCTAGAAGAAAAAATTATTAGGAATTTACATTGAATTGGATGTCTAGAAGTTAATCTGCAGTGTCTGCAGCACACTTAGGATCATGTGATTTCAACTGTACTGAGAGAAACATGAGAAAAGTTGGCTTGAATGAGCCTAGTCTGCTTTACTTCTTACTTTAATACACAGTTATGAAAGGTGACGGTCCTGGATAAGGCAGAATTGATAAATCAGAAAGGACAAGGAATAGATGTCAGATTGTGTTTGGGATGTGGGTTGATTCATGGAGGATGAATCTCCACAAAAACATGAAGGTGTAGTGTGTAACAAGTTCCATTGTCAATAATGGAAAAGTTTTATTTGTCATTAAAACTGTGGTTCTTTGACATCTAATAATTTTACTATAATAACCGTTTTCAATCTCTTAAAATGAGTCATTTATATCGACTTGCTGTGGGTCCACATTTGTGCCACCATTTTTACTACGGTGTCTCTGAATGGACAAACAAAAAAAGTGAGAACCCTCAGAGTTTTAAAACTGTAGCACCAGCTTTATTTGACAGGGGCTAGAGGACCGCATGGGATAAATTATTCCTTAAAAGGCTCATAAAGAAAGACACTTCTAAAGTAGTAACCTGTAGTGCAGTCACAGGATGGACTCGCAGATGAAAACATGTTTATAGCTGGAAGAATTTAGGCTACAGAGGGCCACCATTCATTTACAATGATGCTTTGCATTTTAATTCCTTTCTATACCAATCTTTACCACTAGATGTCACTAAATTTTACACACTGTAACTTAAAAAAAATGGCGTTTATTATCAACTTTTCTTAGCAAAAAAATATTCATTCTACAAAATAAAATAAATTAGCATGTGTACATGCCAGTTGTATGCACTGGTATTGAGCCATATATCAGTTTATACTGACCTCTTTTGGTTTTTAAAAAGCCTAAACACCATTTGGAGCTTTGCATTGCAGGAAACTATTAAAAGAGAGTAGGCGTAATATTTAAATGTATTAGCTGCTTTTATCCAAAGCAATGGAAGATTGGTCATTTGGGTGTAAGTTTCTTGCCCAGAGACACTTAAACAAGGTGAAATGGGAAAAATGGTGATCGTAATCCGATTGTAAGAACACCCAGATCTCTGAGGTGCCTTTAAAGACAGAAGACCAAGTTTCTGTGAAAGTGAAAGGAGCATCTGTTGTTGCTTTTTGCAAATTTCCTGAAAAAACAAAAGCAGAGGTGCAGAGTCCAACAGATGAACGTGCTGCATTTACTGGCACCATGAGAATATGGCTAACATGTTGATCAGAACGGGTGATAACAGCCTGCTAGTAGGCGGGGTAACCTGAGAGTCCATATCTATGAGGAGAATCTGCTTTGACAACATTTATAAAAAATTATATGACAGCCTGCATTAAATCAAGTTTTATGGATGAATGTTTTTGTTTTTCCCTAGAATATTTGCACTGATAAACATAACTTAATCTTCAAACCTACCCAAGATCAAGATCAGATAAGATCTTGATCAGTAATCTAAAATTGTTAGCTCCACTAGCCTTTTACTTCATGCTGTCATTTCAACAATCTAGTTTATCACAAACTGTGGGAGGTAAAAGCAGGACATAAAAAATAAATCAGGGCACCTAAAATCTTTCACTTTTCACCAACAACTTGAGAACGTCTCCCACCTCAAACGCCACTTAAAATAAAAACGGTGCTTAGTCACAGCATGAGCGCTGGAGCCATTCCTCTGATGCACATGCTGTAATTTCCTGACGACAGGCTGTTACAGGAGAATATGTCACAATGCAAGGCTTTTTTTTTCTCCTCAGGCAGTCAAAACCAGTGTTGCAACACTCCAAAATTTGCATTTCACTAACAACTTCCCCCCCCCCCCCTTTTTTTTTTTTTTTTTTTTTTTTTTTTTTTTTTTTTTTTTTTTTGGTTTCTTTGTGGGATAAAAATATCCCTCTAAAGGCCACACATGATGTAATATCACAACAACAAGCTAGAAAAATTTGAAATATTTGCCAGCAGACAGATTAGATGGAAAGAGGAGATCCTTCCAGCTGCCATGTGACTTTTGGAAAGCAACTGGATGGTCCGCAGCCAGTCAGAGGGGGAATCGAGCGAGTGTTTCTTGATTCAGAATATTGCTCAATGCTCCCAAGGTCTTTTCCATCCTCCTTCCAGACTCTTGGCTTCCGCTGGAGTCACTAATTATCACCAGCTTTAAAATGGAAAGAACTCATCAGACATATGCAGAGTTTATACTTGTGAAGACATGAGGCAATGTGGAAAATATCTCCCCAATCATCATATAAACAGGCAAGGTTAGAAATATCAGGTAGGTCAATATCATTGAGGATGGGTCAGAGCGAGGTGGTATCTCTTTTTGGATTCAGTGTATGTTATAAGTTTGAAAGATTTGAGATTTTAAAAGCTTCGCGGTTGGTTTGTTTTTCCCCTTTGGTATCTCATACACAGACACACACAAAGGCCCCAGTGGGGGAGGGGATGCTGAGTGTTTTCACTCACCTCTGACATTGCCAAAATTACTTCTGCTTACAACATATTAAGTATGAACCATCCCCACTAACAGCCCTCCAAACACCTGATAACCTTTAATGTTTTCAAATTACTCAAGTTAAATTGCTTTCCCTATCAATATACACACCTCTCCCATCTACTTACATACACACTTCACGACTCAGTAATAGAAATCAGATGGCAGTGCACTCTTCCGAGGACTCCTGATCAAGTTCAATTGTATTAGAAGCAGGGTGGAAACTCAGAATGAGGATCATGTACGTCTGTTTAGGCAGGTGGCTGTGCACAGAATATCAACACGACAGTGTGGATTACTAGAAGCTATTAGCTCCAGTAGACCATGTCGTTATCATATCACCTCAGAATATAAACAGTCCATCCATTCAAGCTCAGTAAAGTTGGTCCAAACACATGTTTTGCTCTTGCAGCATTCATGGGTTTGTGTGCAAAGTGCACTAACCTGCTGAGCCTGGTACACACATAACGACTTTTGGGCTGTTTTTGTCCCGATTTTGCCTCTTCCCACAAACGGCCGATCATCGTGTCATTTCCCTGTCCAATTATCGTTTGGTCTGTGGTGTGTTAGGCCTGGTACACACATACCGATTTTTTTAATCTTATGAGATTTTTCATCTGGTCGAGACCTCACACGTGAAGATAAAATAATCTGTTTTGATCGATGTGTGTGGTGTGCTCCAAAAATGTAATCACAGAACAACACACACATAACGACGCTGTCCAGCAACTCATCTACAATCTAGTCCTCCGAGCCGGACAAACGTCGGAACGTAGAAGAAGAACCATAGCAACAACCGGCAAAAGACGAAGAAGAAGAAACATCGTGACAACCGGAAAACACAACACACAGCATGGAGGAGGATATATAGGACGAGGGAACGATGGTGGTCTTGGGACTATTGTTAACAGAAAAAGCCAGAACTGAAAAAATAACAGACAGGAGACGGCTTGAACACAGACTTTTTTTACTTCCTTGTTCCCCAGCCAGCAAGCTCTCTGATTGGTTACATTCCGTACGACATCACCATCCACGCAGTCAGAATGCACGAGTCATCGGCGTTCCTCAGAAATCAGCACTGAAATACTGAACATGTTTAATATTCCCAGTTGTCGGCTACAGCTCATTTCGGAGCGGATTATCGAGACAAATTGGCTCGTAACACCCCACAGACAAAATGATGGTTGGACAGGAAAATCTAACGATGAGCGGGCGTTTGTCGTCCGAGGTCGGGAAGAGGCAAAATTGGGACAAAAACAGCCCAAAAATCGTTGTCAGTACCAGGCCTTACAAGCTGTATATGTCATTTCTAGAGAAATGACTCGTGGTCAGACGCAGAAGAACAGAGTTATGATCAACCCACGACCACTCGGATCTGATGCAGCTCCATGTTTTGCTCTCGTTTAGTGGAAACAGATGTTCTGCATTAACCAATAGATGAGCAAATTTCCGTCTTTGTTGTCATGAGAATTCCAAGAAGTCATATGAGGGGAAAAAGAAAGGTTAAGATGCATCAATAACCTTTTTATAGTCGCATTGCAGCCATCTGAATCATAATCGAACTGCGATGTGCCTGAAGATTCTCACCGCTACTACTGAGTAGCTGACGTATCCACCACTGTATGGCTAATATGCCTACCAGGAAAGGGTAATAATGGTTGCGGAAATGCAGCATAGATCAGGGGTTACCAAACCAAACCAAACCGTCCTGTGCCAAGTCAGACCGGTTGGTGGAAACGGGGCTATACAGTTTCAGATATGTTGGCCCTTCAGTCAACCTGTATGCCTTCTTGTCTTAAGGTCTAAAACCTCAGATACAATTCATTTCATGATAACATGCAGCAAATGAAAATCTCTCTCTGGCACTAGCTTTAAGCAGACAGAGAAGATTTTCTCAGAAAATAAAGCCCACCCTCTCGTCTGCCTCCCTTGGAAACAAATGGTCAGACAGCATCTTTTACAGATTTTGCCTGCTTGATGGAGTCCTCAGCAGGCTTTCCTGGAGCCCTCTCACAAAGGAGTTCCAATGTTGAACAGAAGAAATTACTTCATTGATGCTTTTAGGGCAGAATACAGCATCTACATTCAAAGCGGAGGAACGGACATAAAGCCAGACAGGCACATCTCAGAAACCTTTTCATCTAGACTTTTTTGTGCTGGGCACAGGCTGCTGCACTGCTTACATTCAATGTAGAGCTTCAGTCAATCAATTTCCCTCTATGCAGACTAACTGGGGCTCAAAAGAACGGCTACAACATAAGAAGAAATGACCCAACCCATTCTGAAAACAGCTTTCCTGCTGCAACAGGGCAATGAAAGGCTCCCTGCACACATTTTCTCACATGCCTCAAGATTTCGCCAGGATGGCAGAGAGAAATGGGAAGTATGTTTAATCAGCAGTAAACAGCACTGAGACATGCCTCCGCCTCGGCCGCACTAGTGAGTCGTCTGCTGAAATATCAATTAGTGTAACAATTACAGCAGTGAGTGGCTTGGCGAGGGGGAAAGGTTTAACTCCAACTTGTCGTTTAATGCTAATTATTGTCTTTTGTTGTTTTGTTTTTTTTTCTTTTTAAGTTGTCCTTCTTGTTCTCAGCTAGACCACATCATTAGACAAATCAAAGACAGATTAAAGCTGACTATATACCCTTTGTTTTTCTATTATACAATGTTTTTCATTCCTACCAGCTCATCCAAATCCTCCACATCTGCAACCAGCCACCCCCCTTCACTCTATTTACCACATTTGACAGACAATTATAAAGTCACCATTTGTCTTTGCCATAAGGCTCGCTCTTCTCTTATGTCAGCATCTCCAAGAGGCTGCAATATTTCCTTCAACTCCAAGAGATTGTGAAAGTGATAGATGCGACTTGGTACATGAGGACTTTCAATAGTCTCTTTATTTTCACTAAGATTTGAAAATAAAACAAAACCTAATATCCGAGTGCAGCGGAGGGTGAATCCTTCACCCGGGTGTCAGGCCAGATAACAAGAGATCAGATCTCAGGGGCACACTAAGGAGTCCAGGCATTTGTTCACACTGTAAATTTAATTTCCCTGAATTTACACACCCACACACAGGCATATTAGGGGGGGGTCGGGAATCATACATTTATTTAACACAGTGTCAGAGATGTCTGACTATTCCCATGTGTAAAACCTGACTTCATGCTCCAAGTAGCATTTAATTTCTATGTATTATTAAAGTGGAGACTATGATAAAAATAGATAAAATTTTACAATGTATAAAATATATAAAACCCTTACATACAATATAATCAAACCATTTTAAAAAAAGGAAAATTAAATTCATTTAAATGAACAAAAATAGATGTTTACAGTATATGACTCATCGTTTAATGTCATCACAATGGTTGTTTTTGCAGTTAGTGTTTATTTGTCCATTTTGTTGAATAAAAATCTAGAATTACTAGTCAATAATGAATAAAGTTTTTGTTCAGGAGGTTAATGGCTGCTGGCAGTCATTTTCCATGTTTCAGAAAGCCTGAAGGAGCCTCTGACTGAACACGCTGTTGTTTTCTCGCTGTGTCGTGTAGGTGCGGAGAATTGTTCATTAGCTTGTGCAGCACCAGCTCTGGGAGCTTTAGTGGTGTCCCCAGCACAGGTTCTGCACAAAGGTTCTGGTGCTGCTGCCCCACCAGATGGTTGCCATAGCAGGCTGCACCTCCCACAACAGATGACTAAGCCATGTCGTTTCTCTCCCATCACTGCAGCTGCTGTTTCATTTGACCTTCAATCTGCTGCTCCGTTCTTCCCCCTAATCATGAACAAAACTCCCAAGATACTTAAACTCCTACACTTAAACCAGTGATTCACTCCCAACACAGAGCGAGCAATCCATGGTTTCTAATTCTCAACATGGCAGCTTTATGTTCAACATCCTCCACATTTTCCCACAGCAGGCACCTCCCCCACATAGTGTGTTACTGTCCAAATTCAGTTACACTGGCTTGTATTATAGTGTAATAATCCCTTATAGTGTCTTTAAAGTTGTGACATGTTATAACCCAGTGCACTGGTCCTCAAACCGGGGGGTGGGCATCCCTGGGGGGCCAGCAACATGACAGGGGGATGAATGGGATTGGGAAAATGTAACAAACTAGTGTTTTGACAATGTGGGCTCTTGGAAATGTTCTAGTCCACACTCCAGACCACTTGGTGTCAGTAATGCACCAATTTGTTTTGCCAACTGCCAAAAAATATAAAGAAGAAGAAGAAGAAGAGAGATCAGGGTTTACTGAATGCATCGAAGGGAGAAAAGAAAGAGAGGGATAGGAAAAACACGTAACTGGGATGAAAGAGAGCCGATATCTTGCTCTTGGTTTAACAGTAAATNTGTTTATTACCCCAAAGGGGGATGCGGTAGAAAATGGTTGATAACAATTACTGGCATCTAAATGGTAAATGGTCAATATTTATACAGCACTTTTACTACACCTGGAATGATACCCAAAGCGCTTCACANCAGTTACATAGTTATAGTTATAAGTTATATAGTTATAGTAAGNAATACATCACATTCACCCATCTACACACTGGTGGCGGAAGCTGCCATAAAAGGTGATCAACCACGACCCATCAGGAGCAATTTGGGGTTTTGCTCAGGAACACCTCGACATGAGCTTGACAGACGGAGGATCGAACCAGCAACCCTCAGACTACAAGACAACCACTCTACCCATTGAGCCATGCTGTCCTTTTAAAAAACATGGGCATGGAAATTACTTTAAAAGCCAAGTGCAGTTGTGAATGGACGGTGGCCATCAGTAGCCAAAATTCTTCCAGACAAACATGTTTTTATCTGAGTGGATCCAGTGGCCTCAGGTGCAGCGACAACTGCGCTCCAGGTAACTATGTCGCCCTCGTTTATGTGTGCACCATCTACGTCTTTGTACCTTTTAAGTTGTTACTTATTCCAAAAGGTGCTCTAGCACCTTTAAAACTAAGTCGGTAGTAGTGCAGTTTTAAAGGGTTCTCAATTCACCCAAAGAGCCGTTTGTCCATTCAGAGACACCATAGTAAAAATGATGGCACAAATACGGCTACTGTCATGTACGTAGACCCACAGCATGTATAAATAATTATAAAACACAAGTTATTTTTCTACACAGTTATTAATAACTTGTTAAAAATTTTCTGTCATTGACCTTTGAATTTGTTCCACACTGCACTTTTAATGTTCCATAACTTTTATTATGTGAACACTAACGTGTGCTCAGTGCATCTTTGTAGCAGTGGCTGGTTCCCACTTCACAGCAAGTGATTCTCAGCAGGAGAAGCATCCTCACAGCTGGCAATACTCCAGAGGAGGCAGAGCGTACCAGAGGCAGGACCTGACGCATCAATTACACGGCTGATTTCACACTGTTTTCTTCACAGCAAGATAGAATGACGGATGAGGCCCCTCTATTTCAGTTATGATGACTTTTTATGCTGATATCAAACGCAAGAATAATGTTGACTCATATGACACATAAACCAATCAGTGCTCATATTTTCTGCTCTATACATGCTCAGTCTGACCAAAAGAAGAAGGTCAATATCCACATGTGACCCATAAGTAGTCAGAAGTTTAATAACTATTAACCCCAACCAGTTGCAAGTGAAGTGGAGAAATAATAGGATTGAGGAAAAACATTGTGTGGGTTGAGTCTTGAACTGTGAAGGGCAAACATATCATCTCATAACAAAATGTCAAATCTAAATGAAATACTGGATGCAGTGAGCTGCAGCGAGACAAGCGTGATATGTAGGAAATGGCATAAGGAAAGCATGGTAATCTGTGTTTCTACATTAAACTAGTCTTACCTCTTAAAAAATCTGTGTAATTAATACTAATTTAAAGGATGTCATACAAAAAAAGAAGAAAGAAAAAAATACACCAAATACCTATAAACACATACGGCTTAAAGTGAAAATATGTTTTGAGCCAAACACAACCAGGGACATATTTAAAATTGCTTGAGCAGCTCAGAAAATACATGTGAGGAGTGTTTCCTCTCCAAGTAGTCCAAGAAAGCTGATCTCCACTCACAAGGAGAACAGAGACGACATGAGAGAAAATGGCCTATGAGATATAGATTACTTATCTAACACACGTTCACACATGTTCAGTGTGACTTACCCTCAGGTTTACTGGGGATAAATATTTTTAAAAACACCTTTAACATAACAGAAGATCAGCATCCCTACTGTTCCAGTGTTTGTCAATTGGTCATCTTTTAAGTCCACTTGTTCAACTGTGTGCTAACGCAAATATCTAATCAGCCAATCACAGGGCAGCAACTCAATGCATTTAGTCACGTAGACTCAACGTGCCTTGATTGTTGGTCTGAGTATTTACTGGGATTTTCACACAACCAGGGTTTACAGAGAATGGTCTGAAGAAGAGAAAATATCCAGTGAGCAGCAGTTTTTCTGGACCACAATGTCTGGTTGATAGTGTTATAGTTCCTGTCTGTCTCCCCTGTGTATATGTGTTCCCTGGTAATCCTAGTGTGTGTGTGGTTACTGCACCTGTATTGTGTGTTTCCTGTCCCTGAGTTTAGTCTAATAAATTCCTTTATGTGCACCAACCTGTCTCCTGCCTCGACTGCCTGCAAGTGGGTCCGCACCTCCGACAACACGCACATAACAGTCAGAGGTCAGAGGAGAATGGGCAGACTGGTTGGAGATGATAGAAAGGCAACAGGAAGTCAGACAAGCACTGGTTCGTACCAAGATCTGCAGAACAGCATCTCTGAACACACAACACGTCCAGCCTTGAAGCAGATGGACTACAGCAGCAGAAGACACACCGGGTGCCTCCTGTCAGCTAAGAACAGGAAACTGAGGCTACAATTCACACACACTCACCAACACTGGACAATAGAAGATGGAGAAACGCTGCTGGTCTGATGAGTCTCCATTTCAGCTCCAGAATCTGGTGAAAACATCATGAAAACGTGCTTCGATACAGCAGGAACCAATTTCACCAAAGGAAAAAAAAAACACTTTATCCTCTTCATTTACAAAATTTCTGAATGCTTTCAAGCCATTACATTTAGAACTTTTATCACTGGGTATTACTGGTGCTATATTAAAAATTCGAATTTGACCCCATCTGATCATAAGAACGTATTTTATCTTGGAGGTTAAGCTCAAAAAGTTGGAGACATTACAGGAATAGAGAATTGTTTCCTAATCCAACCTGGTACGAGGAGGTGGACCTAATAAAGTGGCTGGTGAGTGTAGTTGGATTTTGCAGGTATCCAAAAGCCAGTTCCTTATACCTCTACATTAAACCAATTTCTCTTTTATTTCTGTGCACAACACCTGTTTGCCATCAGCTTGGTTTGCGCTAAGCTTTAAAGAGGACATTTAAACTCTCAGCATTCCAAACACATAATTTTCTAGTCATTCTGATGAAGATTTTCAGGCAAACATTCACACAAGTATGTCACATACAATTGAAAGAGTCAAAGGCAAACCTTCTTTACCTAAAGCGGCTGTGTTGACACTGTATACACCAAACTGGCACATGGAAGCAGGTATGTGGCTGCAGAGCATGGCAACTGACTCCTTCAGTGCTGCTTGAAGGGGCCTCATTACCATCAGTGCTCCGGTGCCTCCATTCCAATCATCTCTGAATAAACTACAGATTGGAGTGTAACTCCAACAGACTGTGAACATCTGATAAGCATGAATTTCTGGGGAAAAAAGAGTGGGAAAAACAGATCCACCACATCCTCTTTAATCTGGTGCCTTCGTCAGTTTTCAGAGCCTCCATGTGGGTCTCAGAGTCCTTTTTGTAATTCTAACAAATTAATAATTATTGGTAAAAACATTTAATGTGCTTTTTCTCTCCATGTCTAAATGTCTACTTCAAGCCTCAGCGTGGTAGTTTTTGTAAAATCTTGCACAGAAAATAAGCAAGAGCGAGCTAACGCAACGAGTCTGCCACAAACCCAGTGTTCCTGAAATGTTTTTATCCTGCAAACATGCTGTTCATTTCCCTACATCCGGTGGACTAAAAACCTTTTAGCTGACATTACTTGTGAAGGATTTAAAATCCCTGGTCCCCATTGAGCACTTGTTAAAGAAAATTACAATAACGTTAAAAAAAGGCCAACGTTGTGATCATAAAACGTTCCTCTGAGATACAAATCTGTTCCACGAATCAAACTGTTGATCCAGCGGAGCTCTGTAAAGAAACAGCGTTCTGGATGATTATTATCACCTTTCCAAGTGTAATCCTCTGGCTTCATTTCTTTGGTGTCTCCTATCACAGAGATTTGTTTGATGGGAAAACATAAAATGCTTGTGGCTGTTTTGTTTGCGGGAGTGGCTGCAGAATCCCATTTCTACAAGCCGCATAGCCAGAACTGCAAAATTAAGGAAAGATGTAGAGAATTATTTATTCAGATTCTTGTTCCATAAACACCAGCATGATCTTTTCCTCCAGGCGAGCCGCTTACAGCCAGGATTCCCACAGCTGAGGTGACTTTCTTATCAATACCTGAGCAGAGTGGTTTCGACTGCTGAGAACACAGTATGGTGAAAGTAAGTGGGCACCAGTGGCGTTGCCAGCAGATTTTCTCGGGGCCACAGATGTTTTGAGTCTAGCCCCGGGTAGCCAAGACAATTGTAACCTGTACTCTAAATTTACTGTTAAACTTAATGACACAATGGACAGATCTACCGAGGTGGCACAGGATGTGGCCTAAATCAATGCCTTGCCACCCCTGCTGCCTCCCCAGCTGGTAGCATCAAATTCAACAAATAATTATGGAAAGTCTGACGTTGACGAGCGGCAATTTCTGATTTACTACAGTGAATGCAGTGCAAGGTAACGCGACAGTGGCCTGAATTAGCTTCATTTTGAAACTGAGGAAGGAAGCGAGGAGGGAGCTGCAAGGACCAAAGGTGGCAGCACGGAAGGAAAGAGGCAACACTAAATAACTACATCATAATAAACAATGAAATAATAACAGCAGCTTAGTTCTAATAGCTATGATGGAGAATTTCAGTCGACAAAAAAGAAGTTTTTTTTTTTTCACTTCCTGTACATGTAGCCTAATCTTACAGTAGGTCTGAAGTTAGGTTTCAATAAGAACATTAGCTGGTGTTCTGAACAATAAAAACAAATGTTTAGGANCTAATCTTACAGTAGGTCTTAAGTTAGGTTTGTATAAGAACATTAGCTGGTTTTCTGAACAATAAAAACAAATGTTTAGGACCTTGTTGGTTTTAATAGAAAAAATATTGATCCTGCTGTAAAACCTGGATGGACCGATGCTGTGTTTCTTTGAATGTATTTTCCATTTTTGTCATTTTACTAAACAGAAAAAAGTGGTATTTGCATGTTTTTATTGTAATAAATAGAAGTTTTTATGATTATGTGTATTCTGGGCCCATTGTGGTAATAAAGTAGATTAAAGTGGAAAAATGATCAGATGATGGTGAGGATTTGCTGAAACAGTCATATCAATGAATAATTTCAATTACAAGAATGATTTTTCCTAACGTGATGTGAGAAAAAATAAAATATTCCTATGCGGTTTATTTACTTCTTTTATGTTGATTTTGTTCCTAATTATTTCACAACTCGACGTTCTTATTCTCTGATATTTATCTCCAGAACCTCCTGCAGTCCTCCATAGTACCGTCATTAAAGAAGCACTGCTGCAGACAGCCAGGAAGGCTGAATGATTCATTGATGTTGAACATGGTGAAAGTTTTTGCTCATTTTCTTTAATGTTAAACGTTTTATTGTCTTTTTGGTAGTTTTCTAGTAGAAGCAGAAATTTTGTGCAAGTGCAGAGAGAAGGGAAAGAGGAAGGAGCAGGTGAAGAGAGATGAACTGAACTCTTTGAAACAGTCTGACAGAGAACCTCAGGGTTGGAGAGACCATTGATGTTTTTTAAAAAGTGTTTAAGATCTATATTTTTAGCTTGGCTTTTAACTAAATTTCATTTGATCTTAATTTATTTTACATAATTTTATTACACATTGATTTATTTTCATTTTACTCAACTGTTTTGCTTCTTATTTATTAATTAATTTATTCATTTATTTCTTAGCTGTTCCTACTGTTTCTTAAGGTAATTTAATTTTCGTTTTAACTCCAGTGTTTTCCTCACAGGGATCCTCCACGCCGGGGTTATACCTGCTCGGTCGGGGGGTTGTTGCCACGGTGATCGCCTTTGGCTGGTTGGCTGGGGCCCTGCACTGCAGCCTTATGGCTGCGGTGTGGGCCCCGGTCTGCCCTGATTGCTCTTGCTTTGTGTGTGTGTGTGTGTGTG
>CM047985.1:5615014-5634740 GCA_026261665.1 Melanotaenia duboulayi
AGCAATAACAGCTGCACCTGATAACACAGCCAAGCTCCAGAAAACGTGTACGTCTGCACAGCGTCATTATCCCCTTTTTTTGAGTTTATCAGCTCAAATGCATTTATACAGCACCTTTCAACAATGTGAAGCGCAAAGACAAAATACATAAAAAGTTACAAAATATATGTAAAATCTTGATTAACTCATAATGTTTTTAGCTTGGTCATAAAAGCAGAAAGGGAGTTGAATGCCGATCCTAAACTAGAAGCTGGTTCTACAGGAGAGGAACCTTAAAACTGAAGGATCAAGTTCTCATTTTGGTCTTAGAAATTCTGGGAATGACAAGCAAGCCATTGCTTCAAGAGCAAAGAGTAATGACAAATTAATATGGAACAATTATATATTCAGGGTAGTACAGAGCTGGGCTATTTAGGGCTTTGAATACAACAAGAAGAATCTTAAATCTATTCTAAATTGGATAGACAACCAATGTGGAGATGCTAAGGCAGGGGAAATTAGTCATAGCTTCTCCTGGCAGCGATAAGGGTGTGAACCAGTTTTTCAACATCACTTTGGGAGTAGACACTTCAGATTTTGTCAATATTCCACAAAATAAAAAAAGATTGATTTAGTAACCTGTTTATCTATAAATCAAAAAACAAATCCCTAAATATATAAAAAAAAAAAAATCAATCCTAAGATTTCTCACAATAGAACCAGAAGACAAGGTAATACCATCCAGGGTAAGTGGAAGCGGAGACAGTGAATCTCTGAGTTTTTCTGCTCCAGAACCAATCCCCTCAGTTTTTCTAAATCAAAAGTAAAATAAGTAAATATCATTTGGGCCTTGATGTCTGAGACGAGCTTGTAACTTGAATAGCTGACTGGTTTCTGAAAATTTTTATTAATAAATAGAACAGGTTGTCATCAGCATAGCAGTGAAAATGTAGGTCACACAACCAAGAAGCAGAACGAGGGAGACAAAACTGCTTGTTTTCATGTAACATCACATCGGCCTTGCTAATTCTGTCTAACATGAGGTGGTGGCCAATGTACCTCAACAGAAAGTGGGTAGNTGGTTAAACCATGCTATGTTGGTACTAAGGGGCCTGAAGTGGGCCACGAAAATTTACTTGACACTACCAGAAGCCTGACTGTATGTGCATCATCATTTTTAATCAATAAGAAAAAACACAGACTTGACCAAGAAATGGTGGCAATTCATCTCGTCCAGAAGATCTCGTATTTGACCCTTTTCTATCATTCATGAGCAAAACCATAAAGAAGTTTTTAAAAGACAAAAGAGATAGAAAAGAAAATGAACCTCAACTCTCACTGAATGCAGCAACACATGGAGATACATGACAGAACAGCTGCATGCAGCACAGAGTCGTTTTAAGTTGTCGTTGTAAGCTAATCTGTCACCACATCTTAGAGGAAGAAGACAGTTAAAACTATATAAATATTTAGTTTCACTTAATCAGCCAATAAACTTCTCTAATCATGAAGAAACTACTACCGAAGCTCCAATATTCCAAAGAATATTAGATTATTGCCACCACCTGATCCTGAATTCATTTTGTTTGGGGCCGAAAAAGTTTGTGATCCAATTTTTAGATTTAATTAATTGTAGTAACAGGAAAACTCTCTATTAACCATCTCAAATAATCTCTTAACCCAACCAATAGAATGTTGTACTGATCAATTCAGTGTTTATTTATAACCGTTTGACTTTATCCTTCTACAAAACATAAACCATCTTATAACCACTGCTGTGAAAACTATATTACTGTACTGTGGAACTGTGTATCATAAGGGTGTAAAGATTTATAAAATAATTTTAAAGAGTCAGCATCAGTACTGATGGATGGACGGCAACATCTTATCACAGACTTTCTTGTGTTTCTTTGCAGGTATCTTGTCATGAACGTGGAGGACGTTCCACTCAAAGGTTGTTGCAGCTTTTTAAAGTTCAAGTCTTTCTTTTTTTTTTTCTTTTTTTTCTCACGGCGCAATCTGAAAATATGAAGGAAAAATCTGAAAGTTTTAATTCTCAAAGCAGAAACAGACGGCAGAATCACAGAGCATCGCTTAGAAATAATTGATAGGATCATCCAAACAATCAACACCCAGAAACTGAAGAGATCTAAGAGATCACATAACCTCATTGTGTCAAAGCTGTCTGATGTCCGCAGACCAGCATCACCGTCCAGCCCTTCCACACCTACATCTGCATGTCAGAATCTCTGTATTTGTGCTAATTGTTGCAAGTTGTATTGTATAGAAAAATAAAGTGAAGCCTCACAGGAAGCCCTCTAGCCACCCTCTGAGACTCAGTCCACAGTCACACACACACACACACAAATAAGAAACTGCAGACTTTGCATTCAGCTTAATGACCTCAGTTAAGGTCCCCGAGGCTCGCTCATTCATCATCATCAGTAGATCCATGTGTCTTGTTTCTAAGTAATCCTGGGGGGGACAGCTCTTACAAGTTCTTCTCTAACTTCTCTTATAATATGCAGCAATAACAGCTGCACCTGATAACACAGGGGTTGTAGTTTTTTTGTAGTTTTTTTTTTTTTTTTGCCTGTTTTTTTTCATATATTTGAAATGTTTTTGGCTGTTACAATAACTCAAAATCATGAAACTCATTGAAGTAACCTCTGGGTTTCTTATGAAGTCATAAGCAAGGCAGAACGAGCCAAGGAATTTACACAAAGATGTTGACAGTGGCTTACGAAACTTTCACTAGAATTAAGAGGAGCAAAGTTAAAACATACTAGAGTTTGTGGTGATCACTTAAATGTTTGTAAATCACTACTTCAGCTGGTTAGGGTCCATCTTTGTTAGCTTCGGCTGTTTTGTTGGTTACTTAAAGCTAATGAGGTGAAAAAAGCTGTAGCTGCTTTCTCGTTTTACTTGCCAACATTGTGGTTGCTAAGCAACAAGCCAACAACAACACATGAGTTGAGCTCATTTTAGATTGCACTAATGGTTATGGCTCATTCACCAAGATGTCCTGGCAATTTTTATTTATACACTGGGCACCTACCAAGAACCTAAGCCATGACAGTGAAACAGCCAGTCATGGTTTGATTTTAAGCCAAACACATGTAGCAGTGACACTAAAAGTGGATTTCTCTTCAACTCAAAGCCTAAATCTTAGCTGAATAACACACGAGAATCTATGCTGTGACATGCGATCTCANTAACACACGAGAATCTATGCTGTGACATGAAAATACTATCTAAACTTTAGTGTTTAGTGTCATCTAAACTTTGAAAATACTTGGACAATGTCTCCCATCTTCCTTGCACATGAACCATTTTGGTTTGTTTGACCACTGCTTTTGTTAACCAGGCTGCAAATGTGATGTGACTAAACACAAGCGAGTGTCCCTAGTCCAGAATCAGAACCCTTTGAAACACCATTACAAACTCTGGGAGGTGCAGAGGACACATTATGAGCAGATATAAAACTATTCAAATTAATCACATATGTAAAATTAAAACTAGAACAATGCTCTTGATCCCGATGCAAAGTTTAAATCTTTGTAGTAAAATGTTGTATTAAGATCTAATAAAAACAACATAGACCACTGTCAGAAGCAACAAGGAGCCCGTTTGTAACTTTATTTAGTTCTTTTCAGGGTTATAGTTTAGTTCAAACAATCTGTTGGCTTGTTTGTTGGCAATATTTATCTCAAATATTATCTAAAAAATGCTTAATAATGAATTGGATTTCATTTTGACCCATTTAAACTGTAGTTGAACTTGTGATGGGCTTAATTTCTCTGTAAAGTGCCTTGGCATGACTTTTGTTGTGAACTAGCCCCGTATCAATAAATTAAACTGAATGAGTCATTAAGCTGCATTTCACAATGAGGTGAATAATGTATTCTCAAACAACTATTCTGCTAATGTCACAACGCCACTATTTTACTTTTTATTACCAGCATTTTATCTTTTTATTGATTCACAATGATACATAATTCCCCGGCGAGAGAGACTGAAGCAGCCATGTGTATATGCTGCTAACAGCTTTAGCTCAGGAGGAAGAGGCAGTCGCCTTCCAACCAGAAGGTTGGTGGATCAATTCCGGGCTTTCCCTGAATACTACATGAGCAAGACACTTAACCCCATGTTGCCTCCCTTTGTGCCTATCGGGGCATGAGTGTGAGTGTGTGAATGGGTGAATGTGACATGTAGTGTAAAGCACTTTGAGTGGTCAACCTGACAGGAAAAGTGCTATATAAGTACAGTCCATTTACTAATTGAATTTTTGAAGCCTCCGTTTTTGAGGAAATATAAATCATGGCAACTCAATAGGGATTCAGGCGTAGCACACCTTTTTCCCCTTATAAATAAACTAAACATAGGCCAAATCTATCTGCATCACAGCCTGTTAGCAGCATATACACATGGCTGCCTTCCTGTGGAATTGTATATAATTGTGTAACAATAAAAATATGAAATAACACAAACCATGTCCTTTAATTTCTCCATCTGCCAGTGAATAGTTACAATAAATCCTTTGTGCTGCTTTTCAAACTCTGCAGTATTTCAGCTTTGACTGAAGGAATTTGGTTAACTGATTCTTGCCGTAAATGCAAAGACGCTTCAATGGTTGACTCCAAGAGATCTTGGCCCAGATCATTCCCCAATTATCGTTGGAGTGTTTTATGAGGGGTGACAGGGAGGATAGGACCGCAGGCTATTGTCAGGCACAAAAGAAAGTCATGTTTTATGCTGGGAAGAGGTTTGGAGGAAAATCCGTGTTTGTGGGCGCAATAGAAGACCACTCACCCGTGACACCTAAGGAGCATCTCCAAGAACAATGTGCTATCAAAATGCCGAGTGCTGACGTAAAGAAAGGCTCAACAGACATCTAAAATCTCTTAGAGTCAGTTGATAAGGTCATGGCACTTCTGTAATAAAAAGAATAAGCTTTCAGGGGGTGGGGAAGTAAGTGGTTTTATGGGTGAGGAAGACTTACCAGTCCATCACAGTTGTTAATGGCAACCGAGGCCCCAGGGACATCTGTGATGTCACCAATAAACGTGCAGTCTGTCTTTAGCAGCTCACGCCGAAGTATCCTCTCTGTCCCGTTGGTGGGCTGCGTCTGGTTGGCACCCTCGCTTGAATAACTAGCGGTGCTGTCGCTGATGTTTCCGAATCCCTGCACCTCACCGTGCCACTCCACCATCGCACCCCGCGCCACCAGCCTGGTGTTGGGGCGCAGACGGAGGTGGAACTCCTTCCCGAAGGCAGTGATGTTAAAAAACAGTTTCTGCTCAGACTCTGAGGAGAAAACCTCCCTCTTGACACGCTGCTTGTGGGTGGCCGAGAGCAGGTGCGACAAGTAATGTCCGTGGGAGTCGGTGCTGAAAGGTGTGACCAGACCATATTCCTTCAGCCTGTTCCTCAGCTGGTCTGGAAAACACAAGGGCACAGTGATGGTTTTTACTTAAAGGAAGCAAGAACAGTACGATAATGTATTAGCATTTCAACAAAGGTTTTGCTATGGATACGTTTATATTTCATTCAATGACAGCATCAAATGTGATTCACACAGCGTGTTCGAGTAAATTTGGAGAAGATAGCGAGAGTATGCAGTATTTATTTTCATTAAAGGAACAAAATCCTGTCCCACCCAGTCATTACAAAACTACCAAACTGTGCTGTTGGAAAATGCAAATATAAACAGACTCAACAGCAGCGACGCCTAATTAGACGCAAGGACTGATCATCAGTACTTTAATACTCTCCATTCAAGCTTTCCCATACACCTGATATAAAGCACTACTTAATGATGAAACAGTTAGGCCAGAGTTAGCTGCCATTTTGCTGGTGTTGACTTCATTCAACCACTAATTAGCCAATAATTATGTTTCAGTGAAAGCACTGAGTGTAGATAGAGTGAGTCTGTATACACCCTCCATCACAATTATGCAGATTTTGAATCTCATTAAAGCTGATTGCAATTAATCATTGTTGTGTTTTCAGATTTGACTGCACAAATACACAGGAGGGCTTTTCAAATTTCCGTACAGGGTTACATGTTGGCTGCATTGTTTTACTGTTCCTGTCTGCAACCTGTAATCTAACACCAGCACAAAAGTCTGAACATGCTATTCCACATAGCTTGGTCCGTCATCAGTATATTTTCATCATGGCATTTTATTGACCGCTGATTTCTGGTCTTATGAAGTGTATAGGGAAATCTGTGGGCATTCAAAAGAAAGTTCCATCCAGGCTGGATTTGCTTTTTTAACAGAGGCAACTACATCCAAAGATTTCTGGTTGGAAAAAATGTCACATGAATATTGAAACCTTGTAATTTCTCTTGTAGGTTTTGACTAGAAGACATTCAAACAGGTGTCAATGGTAAAACACAAATTATACGTCTGAGGAAACGGCATGCCTCACAAATCTCAGTGTGCTCACTCGGGACATATTATGTAAAAGAAAAACATCCATTTCACCCACTTTTCAAGAAAATTTGCAGGTATCGGGCAGCACACAGATGATGATGGTACTGATTAAAAATTAAATGTTAAACCATGAAATATGTAAGCAGCTTCATCAGGACGACTGACAGCTAACTTCACATAAAGAAGCAGCCGTGATTCACCAACCACAGCAAACTGCAGGCCATTACATCATGTCAACCTCACACTGTCACATCAATGACAGAGTTAGCCTCTTGATATTTCTACCTGAAAAGCTCCTGCAACATGAATAGAACTGATGTAATTCTCTACAGCATAACACTCATTTCCACACAGATTTGCTACTAGCAATACGGCTGGTGTAAAAAAAACTTTGCAGCACTGTGAGTGTGCAGGTGAAGCCAAGAATTAATGGAGTTTACTTGTGTGTATTTGAAGCTTCTATTGCTTAATCCTCAGGAGGCCCAGGTCTAATCCCGAAAACCATTTTTCCTACTGACAGGAAGAAAAAAGGAGTGATTTCTGAACACTGTGCTGCTTTGCACTGCACTAGTCTTTCATAGCAGCTGCATTTTAAATTGGGCACCTCTGAACTAAATGTTTTTTTTTGTTTTTCTCCCAAAAACAATTTAATATCCCAAAATAAGTGGCCATTTTTGGCATGCCCATTAAAAGCATCCAAATTTAACACGTTTACCCATCCAGCCCTTAATGAGCCAGACAATATCTCCAGTTTTTTTATTTTGATCATTTTACAGGAGATAAAAGATTAGACAATATTGTTTGTGTGAATATAGAGTACTCCTTGACTAAAACACAACTTTGCTCCCCGAGTCGCTACCCACCCCTTCTCCATCGCTTCCCCACCGCTCACTCCTGCAGCAGCAACATGGAGATGGATACAGACGGGAGGCAAGCTGGCTCGGTTATTTGAAGATGGTTCGGATTCGAAGTTGTAGATGAGCAGCAGGGTAATGGTTATGTGTAAAGTCGGTCCTCGATGTTTCCCAGCTCTAACACACCTGACTCAAGTTAAATGGATCCAGCAGCCTGTGTAGTTCTGCACAATGACCCATTAATTTGAGAAACTTTGAAAACCTGCAGGATTGTGGGCTCAGGGACGGGAGCTGGAGACCCCGCATGTAGAGAACATTCAAAACAGGTTCCAACTAAAGGTTCAAGCATGACTGATCTGTTCCACCACCGACAGCAGCGGCAACATGTTCAGCATGAAGAGTTNTTCAAGCATGACTGATCTGTTCCACCACCTACAGCAGCGCCAACATGTTCAGCATGAAGAAGCTGTGGACTGAACCTGCTCCCACCTCCCACCACAAAACAAGTCACGCACTAAACTTTTATTACACATGCTGCCAAAACAGAGTAGGAAATGATGCATTATTACTACTAAAGCAAGAGTCTGTCATGTCACTGAGGACATTACCTTATCTCAACTGTAGAACAGGACAGTGACGTACTGGTGATGGAAAGTCTGGCTCTTTTAAAAGATTTGGTTCCCTTATCGGCGTCGACTTCTTTAACTCTTAATTCAGAGTCGCTGAAAGCTTCTATTTTAACCTAATTATTAATTATGAATGGTTTGTGTGTTGGTAAGCAAAATTGTATTTTGTTTGCTTTCTTTGTTGAGAAAATACAGCTACTGTTTAATAATATAATAAAACCTTCAGTGCGTCTCCTACATTGGTTCAGCTGTGGTGGGTCGCCACACCTTCAAAATGCTCAGAATTTAATCGTTTCACATGCNGTCGCCACACCTTCAAAATGCTCAGAATTAAATCGTTTCACATGCACAACATCAAAATTTCTTAGTGGAACCTGCATTGCTGTTTCACAAACACAGCAGTGGTAGGCGACTCTGCTGTCAGACATCTGCTCTGCATGTGAACACAGCATGCAGAGTGGCAGGGAGAGAGGTGGAGCCTAGTTGAACTTCATTAGTTATGCCCACAGGCGAGGTAAACTCTGAGAGCATCCAACAAGCTTAATACGTGTGGAGTTTGGAGAAAGGAAAGGTAGCTGCTGATAAGCTGTTTTATTTTCCAAGTTAAATAGTCATTCCATTAAAGACATTGATGAACAGCAAACACAATGTTATGCAACATTAAGTAATTAGTCATAACTTTACTTTAGGCTAATGACATTAGTTAGCTTGAACAACACAAGCTATTTGTGGCCCAAGAGAATCACAGCTGGGCACCCCTGATCTACTGAGTCTTAATAACTTTGCAGATAAATCAGCAGATGTTTAAAGAAATATTATAAATCGAAAAAAAATACAAAAATATTACAGGATATGATTTGCGATCCTTATTGTCTAGTTCTAAGCCCTAATAACTCCCACTTTTCTACACTGGAACCAGCAGATGGCCTCATTATGTGGCCAGTTTTCAGGTTTCAGGCTCTCATACAGTGACTGACTGAAGCACTGAAGCCTTGGACTTGCATATGAGATTATTCATCTAAGCTTGCGTACAGCTTTAAATCATGATTTTATGCTCCTTTTTATTCACTTCCATGAATTGCAGCTTAAACATAAATGATAAGAANTCACTTCCATGAATTGCAGCTTAAACATACATGATACACCATAAGAGTACATCACAGAGCAGCTCTGAGTGAGAGCAGCTCAGTCGCAGACGACAAAAACTGTGAGAAACTGCCTGTTCAGCTATGAATGTACGGTTTTGCTACAACTTTAGCAATAAACACCACACAACGCTTCTCATTAGAGCAGATTCCCATGTCTGCTTCACCACTGCTGTGCAGAGACGGGAGTTCACCATGAAGCTAGCTGCAGCTTCAGCCCAGGAGGAATCCCCTCGCCACCGCCTCCACCCTCGGTTTGGAGGTTAACAGCTGATGGTAACTCCTGATGGAGTTCTTACTGATAGCAGAAGCAGAACACCAGAGCAGCACCGTTAAAGTTGTTAAAGTTGAACGCAACGTTTAGTTCACCTGATAGCAGCTGCTCCGTAAACGCAGCCAGCCCAGGTTTTATCCCGATATCTTCCTCACTAAATTTCTCATCTACCTGCTGTACAAAGGCGCAGAATGTTTAAAAAAATATTTTGTAAACTCTTTAATTCAAGTCTACTTTGACTAATTTTTTTATTTTTTACCTGGTGCTGCCTTCAGGATAAATTGGAAAAACGCACCAAGCCATTTGATTGACTTTCCAGCTACTGTAACTTAAACTCAAACTGTCTCTTGTCATGTCCATTTTTCAAAGTTTGGTCCCATGATGCTCCTGTCCTCAGACAATCACTTCAGCTTCGTCACATCACTCACCAGACCAAAAGGTTGCATAAATACATTTTGTAGAGCTGTTGCACAGAAAGAATAGAAAAGAAGTGTTATCCCTCACTATGAGTACAAGCACTCAGTTCGTTTCCTTAGTCTTCATCCAAGATTTCATCTTCAGTGAAATCTTTGTAAATAACACGGTGGCATGTTAACTGCCTTCCTACACCAAACCTGACAAGCTGGGGCTCAAAGATGAAGTTGGCTATAAAAAAAGAAAAATTCAAGAAGCATTTTTCAGTCATGTTGCATAACTAATCCATCCATCATGAAAACACTACAGCCATCACCTTAAACACAGGCAGGTCGACGCATCGCTTCATTTTTTAAACGCGCTAAGCTGAACCAAGAGAAACTTTTGTTTTAACAGCCACCTGACAAATAGAGCTACAAACAATGTTTGTTCAGAGCAAAAAACGTGGAAAAAAAGAGAAGAGAAACACTTTTAGCTGCACTTTCAGCAGAATGGTTCAAGTTCAAGTATTATCTGAGTGCCAGACCATCCAGAAAAGCGAAGGTAATCATAGCTATGACAAATGTTCCCCATATGCAGTTGAGGAAGCAATCAGCACTTTAACTCAAAGCTTGCTGGGTTTTTTCTGTTCCTGATGGACCAAGCTGCCCTCAGAAAGCCAACATTGACCTCATTTCACAGACCCACACCTACCCAGCCTCATCACAAAACCTGATAGGAACATCAGTTCAATGGTCCATCAAAGTTTTCTTTTATTTATCTTCTCCTAAATAAAAAACATTTTTAAAATCCAGAAAACTCTACTTTTAGTGAAAATGGGAAGATAGCAGCCCAGTTCCTTTGGGAATAAGAAAGTAATTAGAAGTTACTGTAGAAGTTAAAAAAGTGAATCTGAGCAGTTTTACAGATGTTTTAATAGGAGGAGTTACACAGGTAAACATCTCAGGGAGCCATCAGCTGATTGTGATAATCAACACCTTCATCAATGGTCAGAGTGAGGAGAATCCAGGGACTGACCTTAGAAACACCATGAGGATCCAAAAAAAGAAATGAAGCCCAAGTATCTGATAGGAAGAGTGAATACTTCACACCAGGACCTGGCAGAGTCATTAGCAGAGGTCTTTCTAAAGGGGAATAGAACTTTTGAGTTCCATAAATCAAAGTAAAATAAATAAATAAATAAGAATAATCTGCTTATGTAGGTATGTCTAACTTGGGGAGTCCACTGTCTTTTGCTAAGGTGAAAAGTTAAGAGGAAACCACATCAGATGGGTGAAGTAGCTGCTTTACAAGGCTGATAATAGCCACATTGAGCCAACAGTGGCAGACTACTTACAGCCAGCCAAAAGCACTAAAACCACAGCCAACTGTGGTCTTGCTTCAGGGCCCTGGAGGTGTTCAGAAGATAACTGCCAAAATAAAGGGATCCTACGTGGACACTGCTGCAGCTCACTTGTTTCTTAACCTCAGAATGGAGAACAGATGTGCAGGATTTAGAGGTGGAATTCTCTTTCCTGTATAACAAAGCCCTTCAAGCAGTTGTAATATAAGTGTGTGTGCCTGTGTGTGTGTGTGTGCTGGAGGACTCTGTGTGAGGGTGGTAGGGGAGGGGAGTATATTACAGAACTCCTCACATACAAACTCCCCTCCCACTTTGATCTTAGTGCACTAAGTTGTCCCCATGAATTTCGTGAGCGGCAACGCTCCAGCCTTCAAGCAACTTATGTGTAATAATTAACCAGATGAACACAAATTAAGCAGGACTTACCCTCTCTGTCTACTTCATCAGCCTGCAAGAGAGAAAAGGAGAGAGGAAAGCTTGTTAAATGCGGTCAGGACAAGAGGAAATAATGATCTGAAAGTCTGAGATGTCCAGCAGAAGCAACTCCACCGCCCTGCAAACACTTTACTGAAGTTGTAAAACTTCCAGCGAGCAAAAAAGATGAGTAAATGCGTTTATGTTTCAGGCTGTATGTACCAGCC
The DNA here is from genome assembly GCA_026261665.1 of Melanotaenia duboulayi. Lineage (NCBI taxonomy): Eukaryota > Metazoa > Chordata > Actinopteri > Atheriniformes > Melanotaeniidae > Melanotaenia > Melanotaenia duboulayi. The sequence continues at coordinate 5,626,730 of CM047985.1, forward strand.
TTAAACGTACGCAGCGTCAACACGCGTGTTTACTGAAGCGATCTGAAGAGAGCCGCAACCTTTCCGCTTTAACAGTTCCATCCATATACACACTTACCTTGTCAGCTGAAGTCAATGCAAATCCTACAAGTAGTAAAGCTAGTGATAGGACAGCCATCACGAGTCTTAAGGTGATAAAGAACTTTATCCCAACGTGAAAATGAAATAAAACTAACAAAAAAAAGTCTACGCAAGCGCAACTCGGCTCATTCAAAACGTCAACTGAATGTTGCAGTCTGGTTTTTAAGTTTTAAAAAAATAACATAAAGAAGGCGCAAAGTTGGCTCAGGTTTAATTAGAGGTGAGTGAGGCGGGAGGAGGCACGTTGCCAGTCAGGGTTTCTCTGTTGACTTGAGTTTCCAGAAAGTTTGGGAAGTTTTAGAAGGACACCCCTCCGCCGCTGGCCGGACAGAGCTGCAATGTGAAGCTCTCGCAGACCTGGCACTTGGCTCCTCAGGCTAATAAACGGCAAGACCAGCCCTGCGTGACGTCACTCTGCCCTCTCCTCGAGCCCTAACACATGGAGGGACAGAGGAGGAGGAAGAGGAGGAGGAAGATGAGTGTACCCAAACAAAGGACGACCTCATCACGGGACAGAGCAGAAGGATCCACAACTGATGATTCGTTAAATAATAAATCATGACGTGGTGACGATTACTGCTGACGTCACCCAGTCCACAAATTGCGCACGTGTTGAATTGGGAGTTTTGTTTGTTTGTGTATTCAGCTTGGTGGAAAGGCGCTTGAATGAGGGAACAATTTTATCGGTTATCAGTCTTCTTTTCCAGTCTAGATTAATGGTGGTAAAACAAGAAAGCTGCTGGAGGTCCAACACGTTTAAACTTACGACGAAATAAAAATTGATCAGAAATAAAGACAAAGAAAAAGAGACAAGGACAGTCCAGGCGGGATCAGGATAACTTCTGTCCAGGGTCAGTAAAAGAGCTGAATCTCAACTACAAGTCATGTCTTAATTCACCACAACAAGCAGAACTGATGGAGAAGAAGGCTGGCAGGAAGGTGTAGCTGCTTGGGCTGATGGTGCTCCGTGAGGTGGGGATGTTTGGTGTGTCCTGCTGCACCCACACATTTTCTTCTTCTGATTTTCTTCATTGTTATTCTGTTGTTTTCTTATTTTTAAACCCACAAACTTTAAGATAGCTTTACTTTTTGATGAATGCCTTTAGTTCATTACACTTTTAGTCTGATTTTTATTAACTTTTGTTTGTTTGTCTTATTGTAGTTTATTTATTTACTTCCTTATTTCATTTTACTATTACCCTGTAAAATGTATTATTTATCCACTGAAAAAGAAGAGAAAGACATTTTGTTGCATTTTTCCATTAAATCATTTTCATTGGGACAATAAAAAAAGAAATATCCATGTTTTATAACAGATGACTGAGCAGTTACTATGGTAACAACAGCGAACAGGTCAAAACCTAAAACAGAAATGGGATTACAAACTTACTGTTGCCATCACACACACAAACAGATGTATCAGGCAGGTTTATTTCCATTCATTTTAAATAAAAATAATTTATATAGTCAGTAAAAACAGTAGCACAGGCAGTTAAAGGGTTAACAGCTCAACATGTTTACCTGCTTCCACCGTGTCTTCACATTATTTAGAAAAACATTTAATTTTTTTTTATCTTCCCTGTTGCTGCTACAACCAGATTTAGTTGTATTTTCTGCTTTTTGTGGTGGTGGAGATATGATGTTTTTACTTCACATTATAGCACAATTATTATTATTTTCACAACTATTTTCATTTTTATTGTCACTATCAACTAATAATAATGAATATTCTTCCAATGGTTGTTATTATTACACAAAGGTAAAAGTTTATCCTCTGCTGTGCACCAATAAAACCTGTAATTACCTCAGTAAAATACAACAAAAGACAAGCCTTCCTTCTTTACTTACACTCCTCTCCTTTTTAGTACTTATTTTTCTCTCCTGCGTGTTTCATTGTTAATATTCTAAAATATTACAATATTTTTTTCCTCTATTCCAAACTTTGACTTTTTTTTTTTTAATTTATTTATTTATTTAGGATTTTTTTCATCCAAATGATTGTAACTTTGAGCCATCACACAGAAAGACACCTTTTTTTTATCCCGGATCCATATCCATATCTGGAAATGTATCTCGATTAGTTGAAGAAGAAAAACAATCTGCATACAAGAGATTTTTTAAAAATTCTCCATCATGTATCCCTAATATATCTTAATTTCTGTTCTCTTCTCTGTATCTATCAGAATTAGCTTTTCTCTCTTAGTTTTGCTTCTGCTATCACAGCAGAAAGGCACCATGAGGCTCATTTCAGTTCCGTCTAAATGCAAATGTTCTGCTCAAATCAGCTAAAATTTAGCTGAGACTGTTTTCTCTCGCCTTGCAGATTGTTTTTATTTATTCAGTCATCTTACTTTAAAAGCCAAATGAGTATAATTTCCAGACTGGTTCATTGTGTTTCTGTGTGTTAGAATAAATAATCTTACGCATTTTCTGTTGTTTTTTCTCTTTTTTTATTTCCTTTTCCTCTACTTTAAAGGTGCAGCAGGTAACAAATCAAATTTCAAATCTAATTAAATTAATTCAAATATGTGCTTTCACTGGTATTTCATCACTTTACTAAAGTAACTATTATGTTTTATTCTCTTATAATAAAACATTTATATCTGTTGACATTGGGTCCACATACAGGCCGCTGCCATATTTGTGCCCCCATTTTTACTACGGCATCTCTGAATGGACAAACAACTCTGTGTGTGAAGTGAGAAATCTTTGAGTTTTGTTAAGGCACCGTTTGCATAAGTAATGCCTTAAAAGGTGCATGGAAGAAGACAGTACACCTGTACATAATGTTGAAGTAGTTACTTGCAGTGCAGCCACCTGAGGCCTAACAGCCCTCTCACAGATGAAAACATGTTTGGAAGAATTTTGGCCACAGACAGCCACCATCCATCCACAACTTGCCCTTCTATGCTCACCTTCACCACTATATGTCAATTAAATATTGCACACTGTACCTTAGGATCAGTTACTTATTTTACACAAATATAGTTTATTTTTTTTCCTATTGTTTGTCCCATGAGTGAGAAATTGTCAAATATGAAATGAAATCCTGTTACTAAATTTAAATTTACATGCACCATTTTTTTGTTGGAGAAAATGTCTAAAATTCACACCAACCTGTAAAGTTCTGTTCTACAAGTCTTCAACCTGACATCAGCTGAAATCTTTATGTAAAAACTAACAAGAAACAAACAGAAATGAGTTAATTTCATGAGCCTCAAAGCGAGTTCATAAACATCTCCAAGAGGGTAGTTCCCTTTTCCTTTTCAGTGTTTGATCAACAAATCATGCACTCAGAAAACGCAGTCTCAGCAGTTTTTAGTGAAACATCTAGGTCCAGAGATACGTTTTAATCCTTCTGTGCAGTTGTGATCAAACCAGCCAAAATTTCCTGAACTCTCCCTCAGCTGGAGACACAAGGATCAATGACACAAACCAGCTAATCGGGACCTCCACAAACTTTATATGTACAGAGCAGGAAAATTAAACATAATGTCGAACATAACTTTTTCCTGCAGGGGCCTGATCCTTTCCTCTGGCTTCCTCGTTGTGTTTCCTGCATCCTGCTTGTAAATTCAACATTTTTCTGAAGTTTGACATCATGTCAACATGCTCCTTTCGTGTGATTAACAGCAGCAGAAATATCTGATGAAACATACTGGAGTGGAAAATAAGTCAACTCACAGGTGGAAAACCAGCGATTTATCATCGTATTTATCATATACCACAAGTTTTTCTTGTAAAAAGCAACACTTACACAGGCCCATATATTACCACATCTGTCATTCATGTCATTCTGGCCCCTGGATGTGATCATTAGCTGGATCTGTAATCCACAACAAGCTGCTCATCTTGTCTGGAAGTTAATCATCATTAATTCATATTCACAACAGAAGAACAGGAGAAATTACGATAAATTTAAAGCTCTGTTGTCATATCAGAGCAGGAACAGGGAAGATGAGGTAATAAAACAAACAACACACATCAAATAGATGTTCCTGATTTCCTGCTTCTCTTCTCCTTTTTCATTTCTTTATGAAATCTAACAACTTTTGACAAATTGTTGCCTTTTTTTAAAACATGTTTACCAAGAAATGATTTCATTAGTTCTTTATTCCTCTGTAAGATTCATTTATTGTGTCATGGATGGCTGGATGTGTTCAATGTTTGACCAGTAAAATGTGAAATAAAATAAAAATAATCAATAAAAAGAAGTGATCTTTCATGTCAGCAGCTCATTTTGTTAAGCAGAGGTGAAACACTGACCGCAGCGCTGGGCATCCGGCTCGGACAGCATACCAGGACAGGATGAGTCTAATGCCAACCCTTCCTCATCTGGACGCATGGTGGGACAGGAGGACAAGGTTCAGAGCAGCTCCAACAGCTGATGATGAGAGGAAAGGTTCAGAATTAGAAGAAACATTTGAAAGAGATTTCACTTTTTATTTGGTGGAGGTTTCAGTTGTCATGCTGCTGACAGCTGTACGTTTTTTTAAAGTCCAACAAGTGAACATTTTCCTTGAAGCGTCTGATCTGGGAGAGAAACGAAGCTCCCGTGTCAGTTTGAGTGAAAAGCTGCAGAGGATGAGTGCTGGGCTGGGAAGTGCTTAAAACTGTAGTCAGACTCCGTACTGACAGCACATCCTCTTTCTCTCCCCATCTGAAGATCCGGTCTATCAGGACTTTAGATTTACAAAAGAAAATTTGTTGTGTTTGATTATTAGAAATGTTTCCACTGACTCTATTTAATTAATGTCACTTCGATTCTGTCTTCTCAAACCCGTTCGCAGACAAGTCCAATTCAAATCAGTTAGTTCTAGTCCATTCATAATCAAATTAAAGCAAATCTACATTATCCACATCAGTCCAGTTTATAATAACTGTGCTCATATAAATTCATTTATAAAAAAGAACTACCTAGCTAAGCTAAGGAACATATTGCATCAAATTTTCTCTTCTGAGCATGCACAGGGCGACAGTGGAGAGGAAAAACTCATTTTTACCGGAATAAAAACCTCCAGCAGAACCAGAACCAGGAGGGGCTTGTTCTTCAGTCAGCTGGGAGGAAGTGGTTTATATTTGCTTTGTTCTGAAAAGCAAAAAGTCTTCATCTGATTTAATCTAGTTTTGATAAGGAAGCAGAATATTTTTAATTTAACCCTTTAATGCTGTAGATATCATGTGATACGGACAATTTCTGAGACTTTTTGGATAATTTTATGGTAAAGCTTTGCTCAAATCCCCGTTATACACAACCTAATACTTGTTTCCTGCCCACTGGTGGATACCTTTTGCTCTACAAAATTTTTGGCCACATCCCACGATAATAAACAGTAAATTTAAAACAGAATATTTTGTGTTAATTATTTTAAATCTTTTGTTAAAGGACCAAATAAAAATTTTCATGTTAAACAAAACTGAATTTTCTCCCCACATTTTCTTGGGCCAGGCTTTAAAGGGTTAAATGTCTGAGCTCAGGAAGAAACTCAGATTCTGATTTGCTTTTAGTGATCATATGAATGGAAGTGGTTGTGTTAAATCAGCATAATAATAAAACAGCAAACACTGAGCCTTTATCCAGTGAATCTTTATACTTTTGTAGTGTGATCAAACATGTGATTTACACCCATACTTTTAGGAGATCACCAAGTTTCAGAACATGCAGCAGCATTAAGATGAAGAGTTTTGACTGTGGCAGTGAGTAAATGTGTCAGTGGAACATCTAACTTTTACTAAATCTGCTAAAAAACACCCGTGAAACCTAATTGAAATCTGTTTTTAGGTTAGAAATGCCACATTAATGTTGAAATGGCTGGTTGACACGGAGCAAGAGTTAAAGGAGCAATAAGATGTGAAGAAGTAGAGATGTCATTTCATCTGGAGTATAGCATGACATCACACATCGTCTCTCGTGTTTCCCCGTGTCAACCAGCCGGTCCGGCCATGCGTTCATGTACGGAGCCCCCGGTCCTCCCTCCCTATAAAAGGCTTCAGCCAGCGAAAAATGGCAGCGCATATTTTTGAAGCAAAATGGCAGAGAGCTGAATGAAACATTGACCAGAAGATGAAAGAGACATAAGCCGGATTAACACTGGCCTTGTATTTTTAAAGAGGAAGGTCTTCTCCTGGACAGTAACAACATAAGTGTCATAAATTACTTCTACATGTTTTACAAGATGATTTTGTTTTGCTCAGTGTGTTTGCAATTGCGTTTGCGAACAAGGGGAGTGGGGGGAAGAGGTAGGGGGAGGTGTGGCTCATTACACACTTTGTTTTGGTCTACAGGCAGGGCACAACAGCGCGCCTTGTAGTGAAACAATTTCGCTTACTGCCCCTTTAAGGAGCCAGTAGTTCTTTGGATCCTAAAAAACTAGATTTACAGCTCACAAGTAAAACTTTCTTTTCTGCTGTCCTGGAACAAAATGTTAGGATGTCCCCAAAGGAGAAAAATATCATTAGGATTTTTTCCTTTTTGTTTGTTTTAAAATTTAGGATGTTTTGGTCTCTAAGTCAACTTCATGCACAGCTAAACATTTCCGATCTGAAGTCAAATGTTTGCAGGATCTTTGGAACTTAATCTCAAAATGTTTGTTTCTTTTTCTTTCTCCCAGAACTGGTCGTGTCCTCTAAAAAAACCTCTTTATGGTTTCCAACCAAGGACAGATTCAGTTGTGATTTACTAAGTCTTTTACAACAGATGGGGTTTTGTTATGACTGTTTTCAGTGGGCACAAAAGGAAATCAACATACCGCTGCACACAAACCAACCAGGCTGACTTTGGATCATTTTTCTGTCCAGTCAGAAGAGAGTCAGACAAACAAAACTCAAGACTTTCAGTATTTACTTTGTGTGACTAGGTGGTGCATTTTTATTCATTGAATTCTTTAGGTCTATCCTTTGTTCTTTGGTCTGGGATGTGGTGGAATGCCTGGATTTTATTTGTACATGCTTTTCTTTCAGTGTAAAATTTTAACTCTCATATTTGTGGATGATGTGATGTAACATCCTAACTGACTGTTTTCAGATGTACGTCTGAACCCATAACTGCTGTCATGCATCGCCACCTGGAGATTACAGATAAATTACAGCCATACACTTCTGGGTTTCAGTCGGATTTCCTGATAGTGAAGTCAAATTATTTGCAAATTGACTTTTAGAATCGCTGTTTTTTTATCTATGGGACTGCATGCAGAAACAGTGTTTCACAGAAAGATGCAGATCTTCCTCCTGAAAACCCCTGATTCACGCACCTATGACCATGAAATGAAAAAGCCTTTCTGCTAATGCATTTTAATTTTCAAATTTAACATTTCAAATTGAATTTTGGTACCTATTTGCTGGGGCATGTTAGGAAAAATAAAATCTTAAATGTTCTTTTCTTTATCAGTTTAATTAAGTTTCTAAATGAGGAGTCTTAGAGAAGAAAATGAAAATGCAGTTTGTATTATTTATTCATTTTATTTATGAGTAAAAAAATGCTGCTATATTCTGAAAATTAAATTGAAATATGGTACAGAATCACTTCCATAATGTTCAGGTGTTGATTTGAAAATTTTACCTGCAAGGAAATGAGGGACTAAATTTATGTCATAGCTGCTACTTAGATACTTTTGGTTCATGAATCTTAACAAAGACTAATCCTGTTCGATTACCTGCATTATTATGAATTTAGACTTAAATACAAGTGTTTTCAAGACTTCGCGTGTCTTCTAAGATGTAGAGAAATGTACTCTGTCGCCCCCTGTGGTCATAGATTCTAATGGGTCACAGATTTTAGTGCAACACCAGCATAAAGTGTGTACAGCATGTGTGCTGAATTTGAGGAGTTTGTCACTGCGTGTGCGTGTTCCTTATTGATTTGAATAATTGAATAACCCTTCCATAACTGAAT
>CM047985.1:5635494-5645915 GCA_026261665.1 Melanotaenia duboulayi
ATTTGATTTGATTTGATAACTATATGTAACACATTTTAGTTATGAATCCAATTTTCACATAAATATTTCAGATGTAAAATACTTTAACAATCAGTTATTTTTAGCATATTGATAAATGACCCCCTCTGGTACCGGAAAGTTGGCAGTTCTAGTGTTAAAAAAATCCTGGATCCAGGCCGTGAGCCAGTGTAGGTACCAGATGTGCTCGGGTAGTCAGATCTGCTTGGGCCCCGGCACCTGAAATGACGTCACACTAGGGAAATGCCAGTTGGAGAAACTATTGTGCTTTCATAAGAATCAGACCTTCTCAGGGTCTCATTGTGTCTCATTTAACAGAATCAGGTCTGCTTGAGGGTCTATATTTATCTATAGATATTGAACACATATTGGCAGTATACGCTTCTTTTCCCCACCTGAGTGAATGAATCTGAGTAAATTGATCATTTTATTTATTTATGGTGTACAATCTGTCATTATTTATTGGATCAAATATCAGTTCAAATATTTATATCTAAGACTACATCTTCCTGTTGATACACGTTAATCAAAAGGCAGTGACATTCCACCCTTTACATCAAACATTAAACATTAAACACAACTTTAAAGCCCACAATATATAATTAAAGAATCTCATTACAAGTTCACTATATCAGCTATGGGTGTAAATTTCTCTTTTCCTTTTAAAATGTTGAAAATATTAACCAATTAATTAATCACTGATATAAAACAAAAACAGGAAAAAAGTACACATCTTTTTCTCAGTTTGAAGTTTGATTTACACCAAAACACACAAAGGCTGGAGAAATAGCACTGGTATGAATGTGGAAGCACAGAAGATAGAAGTGTCTCCCTCTCACCGGACAGGGTCGGGCATTTCCTCAATACACTGCAAACTTGTGCTTGACACACCACCAAGCGGAGCTTGCCCAGGTAGGCGTAATACATCTGCTCATCTAACGCAGGAAGAAAAACAACATTCATTTAGAGTGTTTGTATAATAACTGGTTACGTTGTTAATAAATGAAGCTCCAGAAACACAACGGCATTCATATGTTGAATAGGAGTCGCTAACATTAACGTCAGCTTACTTACTTTTAATAGTGTCATTTTTTTCATGCCTTCCGAATGGTGGCCTTTCCGGTGATGGTCAGGCCGTGGTAAGTCCCTTTCGATAGGTAATGATAGATTTCTTTGTAAAAGTCGTCCATGTTTCCAACGAAGAAGAACTACAATCCAGCAAAAATTACTTCCACAATTTACCCCCAAGCAGATCTGACTACCCAAGCAGTAGTCCTGGCCAATCAATGAGCCGAGTTTTCATCTTCGGCTTCCTTTTTTTCTTGTTGTAACTGCATGGCATTGTCCACGAGTAAAGCGCCGTGTGAAAGCAAACAAACCAAAGAAGGTGCAGAATTTCTTTTTCTAATATTTTTTTTAACCTGTCCTGTCCAGCATCATAGCAAGCAGAATGGTAGTCTTGTTGCTGTACTGTGCTGAACAAATTTGCTTTGCTAAGGGGAGGCTTATGGGTATAATGCGCCTCTTGATAGTCATTCATTTATTTATTTATTACTTTGAATCATGGAATCTATGTAATCTTGCTGGACCTGACCGGAGGGGACAGAAAAAAAAGAAGGAAGACAGCAAAAAGAAGCAAAAGGGAAGGAAGAAAGAAGAAAGAGGAGACAAAAACACCGCGGACTGAAGGCAACGACCCTTCAATCTACACTATCACCAGACAACAAACTGTTACACTTGTACATAAATACACCAGAAAGTTTCCTAAGGGTTTTACAGAAAAACAGAGCTGCTAGTGATTGAGAGTTATCAAATCAAAAAGTTATGTCACAAATGTATCACAACACCAACCAGATTCAAACTCACAGAAAAAAAAAAGAAAAATGATCTCTTAGAGTTTAAACCCACTGGACAGCTCAGTGACTGTGTCAGCATGCACAGGACGAGGAATAAGGAGTGATCAGTGGTGAGGAGTGGTGAGCGATATCATGCAAATGCCACCACGCCTCTATGGATGCTAGAGACAGACCAGGGCAGCCCAGAGACCCGGGTCCTCATCAGCAGCGTCGGAACACGAAGGTGCAGAAGTTCTTCAGAATTCTCCCACAATCCCCGGGACTAGCCTGGTGTGAATATGCCCTAACACAATTGTGGCACAATACTCAAACCAGTGATTTCTTACTTAAAGGTCATTAATTAATGCCACTGACATCTCATTTGGGACATGATCTGAAGGAGAATTACAACTTGTGACATGTCACAAGTATCAACATGTCATCAACAGTGTAAGAGAAGCTGTAAGACAATAGTGAACTAAGGAAGGAAAATCAAGCTTTTGGACGGTTTTCAGTCTTAGTTGTGAACTGTAAAATGTGTATAAGTGTTTTGTTTATGTGTATAAATCTTTCATATAATAGAGGCCAAAATCACACAGAGCTTAGAGGTTTTAAGCCACAGATAATGTGGCCTGAGATTAGACTCAAAACTTTCAAAACCAGGCTTTGCTCCTGGTATTCCCAAAAGCCCTTAGATTTCCATTAGTGGCCACATTTTACCATATTTTGTCAAATGTCTGAACACAAACAGCTATTTTTGTTTGTATGCAGGCCCAGGTTAAAATCTTTACTGTAAGCAAACCAAAACAAGGGAATACAACAAATTTGTTTCCATGTCTGCAGTTTTCCCCTCGACGGTTTGTGAAGAATTAACAGTCAGATACACGGAGCCCTGAGACTCGGGCCGCAATACACATGGAAGACACATGATCATATATCACTGCTTTTATTGGGCACAACGAAAGGGCTGTTAGAGGTCTGTGTGAAGACATTCTGTTCATTTTCCTTTCTTGCTTGCTCTATTTTCCCCATTTTTTTCCTCTTGGCCATTCACTCCTCGTCTTTACCCTCATGACACGGAGCTGCCTTCTCATTCTGCTGCAGGCCAGATAAGAAAGTACAAAAATAACAGGGTTGTTGTTTGCTTGTGTGTGTGTGTTTGTGTGTGTGTGCGTGTGTGATTAAGTCTGCTTTATGGGCTCTGAGGACCCACCTCATCTGGACAGTAGGCGAGCTGCCTGCAGATAAGGAAACTTGATTAACTGGCACATCTGCTCACCTCATGGCCCAACCACTGTGGAAGGCAAAAAGACACATGTAGAGAAAGGTGAGAAAAACTAGGTGACAAGATTGGGCAGAGGCAAGATCAAGAAGGAAGGTCTAGACTAGCAGGAGAGAGATGGAGGAGGAAAAATGAGGGCAGCTGGGAGATGAGCAAGAGTTTTCTGTTTTTCTTGAAGGAGCCAAGGTTTCCCTGGTTTGTTGGTTAATCAACATCCTGTTCATCCTTGACCTGCTGCAGAGACACAACCCCTCTAACGTCCTTCATTTGGCCTCACAGGCCAACATCTGGTCCTCCTCGCAGCCACAGATCTCGACAAATAAGTTGCTGTAACAGCTGGCAGTGAACCACAAGGCAAATCAAATGCAGGCCTGTGAGGCAAAATTGGATTTTGATGCAGATAGTGTGTTAAAATATTCTACTCTAGAGGTTACTGGGAAAGATTTTATTGTTCCATTTTCTGTAAAGTTTTTGGGAAGGGGTTTTTTGAGGATAATGCTCAGGAAAACAGATGTTTTCAGCTATAGAGGTGAGGTAACAACATCCGGTTTACTTACCTTCAATCATTAAGAAAAAGCCTTTGAGTTTCTCTGTGTGGGACAAGTATAATTGTGTCATCACATTTTTATGGGCGTAAAAGAAGCAACAGGGTCTCTGCATTTCCTGTTTATAAAGCTGTTCTTTATTTATTTATTTTGACCCACACTAGCATTAAATGATCTATATCCCAAAAGCAACAAGTCAAAAATGAGAACAAGATAAAATCTGCTGACACTCAGTTGGGATTCAGCCTGTTTGCTGTTAAATTCCCATCTCAGAATCTGGATTTGATTTACCTTTATTTCCCAGTTGTTAAAAAGTGCTTCCTTTTGTGTACTTAATTTGCAGTTTTTCCTAATAATTTCTTGAGTTGCTTGAATAATTTAGAATATTGCCAATATGGCATCCTAGCAGCAAAATAAGCCCTAATCATGATATTACCACCACCATATGGTGGTGGCTTCACATATGGGATGAGGTTTTAAAGCTGGAATGCAATGTTTTCCTTTGTCCTAATTAAGAATTGGCATTTGAAGCTAAAATACTTTTAAAATTGCTGGAAATGATTCTGCTTGACACATGCTGCTAATGGTGGTGGAAAGCACATTTACAAGGTTTTCATCAGTATGCCGCTCTGTCATGAATTTATTCTGCAGAGCAGCTCTGTGTTCTGTTATGACTTGTTGGTTAAGACTCCACTGTAAATTGTTGCTATCTATTATGAATCTGTGGTGAGAGACATCTTTTCAGCACCCACTAAGTGCTCACCTCTAGTATCATCATATATTTTCTTCAGTCTTGTGCTAGAGGTTTTTCTTGAATCAGTTTTAAACTTTGGCTCAAAAAGATTCCATTAACCTTTCAAAACCTTAACCTTCAACAAAGCTGATGGAAACATGTCTTTAGCCATTATTTTCAGACAAGATCCACTATTTACTCTTCAGATCTAACATCAAACTTACTCAATTTGATGACAACGTTAGCCTTTGACTGCTGATTTGTGAATAAAGGCTCTGCTTCTAAGGATTTTACTGCTCAAATGTCTGCACATAGCCATGGTAGACTTATGTTATGCTAGCTTTACTTGATACAGGTTGTACCTCATTTTATGAAGGCAGTCCACACATATATTTTTCCTGGTTGCTGTCTTTGGTTCTGGATGTTTCTTATTATTTGTACTCCATTAGGCAATGTAGGTTTCTTTTTATAGCACCTTTCATGCAAAAAACGATAAGCATTGAGGCACTGGCATTTAGGGGCCGTCCCCACGATGCCAAATTGCAGTAAAACCGCAAAAGTATTTTAGCAATCCACCCTTTTATCCACACAAAACCAGCGATTAGCCTCCATGAAACATCAACAGCATTTCTGAAACCAGGTACCAAGGTGAATAAGTCTGAGACCTCTACTGTCTGTGGTATTGTGTGGACAGCATAACTGCACCACTAGAGGAAATGACTGTACCATCAACAGCGGGAGCTAACAGATATGCCATATCTGCGCATGCGCGACGTCTTGTTCTAGCTCTGGAGTGTTACTCTTTAATCCTTATTACAGCACCCCCACAGCCTTGTAGAATGTCCTACAGCTGTTTCGTGAGGATGTTGAAGCCTTTCNGTTCTAGCTCTGGAGTGTTACTCTTTAATTGCTCTTTAATCTTAAACTTGAATTGTCTTGTACATGAAATGTGCTAAACAAATAAATTTGCTTTGCCTCTCTCCTAGTTTTCGGCACCGTTTTCACACCTGAACTAGCTTCGGTGCCGTGTGGACATAGTCTTGAGGTTCTCATTTTGGTTTTCAGGTGTTTATCTCTTAAACTTCTTAAATCAATAACAAGACAGTGTGTGGACATCTTCATGTTTGAAGAATATTTTATTATAGCCAGTGCCTGTCTCAAGTTTAAGCAGCTAGTAACTTAATGTGATTTTTCCCCACATGGGGACAGAGTCATCAGCATGTCCAACTTNCAGTGCCTGTCTCAAGTTTAAGCAGCTAGAAACTTAATGTGATTACATGAGGACAGAGTCATCAGCATGTCCAACTACAGACAAATGGATAACTAAATTACAAGTTGTATGTGTGCTTTAAAACTACTGCTACCTTTAGACAAAGCTGACACCCACTTGCATGATAAAGGGGACATTTTAGAGCAGGCATCCGGATTGTTTTCTTCTCTCTCTTTCAAGCTTTGTCCTGGGACACAAAAACATCCTGACACAATGACTCGTGACGTCTAACAGCAAAGTTATGCTGGAGTCACAATGTGCATCTAGGTGGTGAGCTGTGCAGATGCCCCCGTGGGGTCAGTGCTGCTTTTTGTCCCCCAGCGTTACCACAGCAGAGAGAAGGTAGGCTAATGAAATTCTCTGGAGGTATTCCAGCAGAGTGAGGGTTAACCATGATAGTCATATTCTAAATGCATGTCTCATCCACGCCTCCTTGGACACTTTTCTTTCTGTTGGTCTTCAGTAAAAATGGGTGCTACTGAAAAGAAACAAGACAAAGACAGTTAAACTGGAGAAAGATATGTGCTTTAAAATGTGCATATAAATAACAAGGAGGTGATCAGAGACCAAATCTGCATGACTGAATGGGCCCTTGCATTCAGGAAAGCAATATTTATGATGACATGAAGACATTGGCACCATTTTTAAAATGAAAATCCCTTTTCCTTTAACAAAGAGCCTAAAACCTGTTAATGCAAGCTTATAGGATAAGATCAGGATAAACCATCTGGAGGTCTCATGTATTTTCTTTACAGTATAATTTAATTAATTTTACTTCCGTCACTCTTCCATGTCTAAGAATCTGTTTTTTATTCATTTTCTGATGCTGATTACAGCGAGCAGCTGTGATATCTTCTTTAAAACGGCTGCAATCCAGTTTTACCTTCCTCAATAAAACTGCAATATGTTGATTTGAATGTGTAAATTACTGTTTTACACATTTTTGCCTTCTGGAGCAGATCTTTTATATATTTAAAATAATAAACAAAAACAACTGTGAGGCATCCTTTTCTGGTATAATGAACCACTTGGTTTATAATAACATAACAAATTTTTTTTATCATTATTATTTTTATTTATTATGTTTTTAATCCACAGACTTTTAGATGTTGTTATTTTTTGTTAAACGCATTTAGTTTAGTTTTACTTTTAGTCTGCTCTTACTTCAGTTTTGCTTATAAAAATCATTTCAGTTTCACTTATTTATTTTTATTCTTCATTTGTTTATCATCCTTTTTTATTACATTAGAAACAAGTCACAGTTTCAATCAGCTTATCTCAGTAAGGTAATAGGCTGTATTTACAGGTTTTTCCCCCTAAAAATTTTAAATTAAACAATTTAAAAAGATGTACATACTGTATGTATACATGTATACATGTACAGTATCTAACAAGAGTGAGTATACCATTTACATTTTTGCTAATATTTCATCATATCTTTTCATGGGACAGTATGACTACTTTGACATACAGAATATTAAAGTTTAGTTTTCTATAGTTTGGTGTCCTGTATATCAAAGTTTAGTTTCTATAGTGTTGTCCCATGAAAAGATATAATGAAATATTTGCAAAAGTGCAAGGGGTGTACTCACTTCTGTGAGATACTGTATATACACATATACATAAATACACACATAAACATAAAGATACCAATGAAAATACCCTGACATAAAAATAGTGGGGTGGGGGGCAGTTCAGCATTACTAATTAAACTGCTGTGATAAATGTGAAGCTTCTCGTTGTAATCTTCCCCATAACTTTTACTGCTTTTGATCAGCTTTACATTTATTACAGTGGTTGGTAATATGGGGAAAATTTTGTGATATTCAAGTTTTAGAAGAATTAATTCTAAAAAAAACTTGGACAAGCACAGATGTAACTGATACAGATTGTGGTAAGAGTCACCTTCCACCAGTCCTCATCCAGAGATGAGAGATCCAGCTCGCCTTCCCAAGATGATTTAACTTTTACTACTCTACTGCAATCAGAGGAGTTTATATACCTTAGAAATAAATCTTTTTTTTTTTTTTTCAAGTCAAAGCTTAGTAATTCCTCCCACAACACAAGGAAACAACCATTTAAGATGATGCTTTATCTGAAGATACTGAAAAAGGTGAGAGGGGGGTGAAGAAAACTTGGAGGAAATATTAAAAAGGCTATAAAACACACCTTCCATGTGGAAATCTCTAAAAGATCTTAAACATTTATCATGCCAAACCAAAAAGGAGGAGTGCAACGATGAGGAAGGAAATAAATGGTTATTCAACAGAGGTGCTGGAACAGATGTTAAAGTAAGCTTAAAATGCTTCCTAAACTGCAGCCAAATTTTTAGTGTGTAGAGCTATTTCATTATTTATAAAGCCAGAGGGGTTGTTTGAAATAGAAGAATAAATCAAATCCAGCAAAGAAGAAGTAACAATACATGACTGTGCTTCTAATTTACACCATGACAGATCAGGTGAATTAAACCCAGAAGCAATCTAATGAATATTAGCTGTCCAAAAATATACCTAAAAATTTGGGAGACGTTGGTAAGCTTTGATTAAATTTACAATGCTAATATCAGCAGTGGTATCCCTGTGGTTACAGAGCTTGGGTTTGGGTCTGGAGAACCTGGTTTCAAGTCCCCAGGCTGGCAACTAAGGTAAAACCACTGTGGGCCTCTTAACCCCCAGCTGCTCCCCAGGTGCTGGAATCTGGCCTGGCAGCCCACAGCTCCTAGCAACTAGGATGGGTTAAATGCAGAGAAAGAATTTCCCAAATGGGATTAATAAAAGCAGATCAAACTAAAAAAACAAACTATTGCACAGGTTTACATATCCGTGGGGTCGTTCCAAACCACAGGAAGGTAGACACACTCTGATCAACAGTTTTAAAAAGCCTTTTGGAAGAAATAGCGGGAGACATTGGAATAGGAAAATTTATTTCACCCTTTCTCACTAATTTAGTTAGTGAGAAAGGGTGATTTTCCCACCTTTTAAGGCCCGGCTTCATTTAGAACCGAAATAACTCCACTGAAAAGGGAGATCTGATTGTTGTAATAACAAAACTTTGGGGTTAACTGGGAAGCATTTATTTTTAAAGAAATTGACCTTATAACCTGAAAAATAAGTATGTCTTTGCAAAATTTAAAGAATTACTGGAATTCTCTGAACTACTGACTCGTGTGGGTCAGATACATGCAGAAGTAAATCATCGGCATAGAGAGATTTTCCTTACTAAGCAGCCTTGCACCTTTTAATTACATAATAGAGATGAGTCTAATGCACAGACTCACACCTCAAATTTGAAAATGTCCACATCCAAATCCAAGGACATCTTTAGAAATCCCAACAGTCGCTTTTAGGGGCTAAAATATAAATATAAATCAACAATCAATGAATAAAATTTTTATTTAGGTGTTTGTTGACAATGTTTTGCTAGCTTTAGTTGTGTAAAGTTTGGATGGTCTTCTTCAAGGAATGGTTCTTTGTGATGCTTTACTGGGTCTATGCTTCGGTTTTCTGAAGCTGATTTTTGTTCACAGGTCTTTATCTGGGCATAACTCTGGAACTGCTGGAGCTGATTGTCTAGAGAAGAATGCCGCACAAGCTGCTGGAAATAATGGACGATTCTTCACGTCCCCTACACAACACAGTGAAGAAAACATAAAAATTGTGTTCAGAGACAGACTTCTTTAAGTCGAATGCAAAACAGAAAGGGGCAGAAGATAATTCCTGCTAGCAGTCATAACCCTCCAAAACAACGCTTCATCTTTAAGCCAATTACTATATTTATTAAAAAAAAAAAAACTATTAGAACATTGCAAATTAAAACATTTTTCATTTTCTTTCATTTATTTCTTCAGTTTGACCTACAGCAAGTCAAATGAAGCTCAGACCTCAAATCAAATGAATTGCTCAGCCATAGATTAATATAAGCCTTGTTTTTTCAATAACTCCTGAGTCGCTTTGGGAGGATATGTTGGGTCACTGCCCATCTCCGAAGACCTGTCCAGTCAACTTTCCTGCATCAGGCGGAATCTGAGCAGAGAGTGTGTCTTCATACAGAATTCATGCAGCTGCTTCTGTTGCATTTCCAATAAACAGTGAGTCATTGACATTGGAAGCCATCCGCTGCCATCCGTTGCCGTCACTGCCTCTATTTGATGGATGTTTCATATTTTCTGTCAT
Source organism: Melanotaenia duboulayi (assembly GCA_026261665.1). Taxonomy (NCBI): domain Eukaryota; kingdom Metazoa; phylum Chordata; class Actinopteri; order Atheriniformes; family Melanotaeniidae; genus Melanotaenia; species Melanotaenia duboulayi. Next base: position 5,645,350 of record CM047985.1, read on the forward strand.
GAATCATTTTAAGCCTTCTCCATACTTTTATTTATCTTCCTGAAATTCTGGTACAGGTTGGTTGTACTTTCATCTGTTCATGGAAGGCGCAGAACCCCTCTAAACATGTTTTCAAGTAAGTCTGATCTGGTTCTTTCCTTTTAGAGGTTTATGGGTGGTTTCCACCATTCTGATTAACCCCCCCGTTCTCTGTTGGATGTAGAAAAAGATATGTTTTCTTTCTGCAGAATTCTCCTCTCTTGGTTGGATGCCATAAAGGCGTTGTTCATTACAATGGAAATGATTCTGAGATCATTCATTAGTTTTGTTTTCTTCATGCTGCTGAACACCAGTGCAATCTTTTTCTATGAATCATGTAAACTGTTGATGTAACTTTCTTTTTTATTCTTTTTATTCTTTTTTAACAACACTGTTCTTAGATTTATGGGACTGTCACTAGATGTACTTGGGTTCTGTTTCTACTGGATCTAAAGTGCTCTGCTTTCAGGTGCATCTTGGAATAAAATCTATGAGTAAAACATTTTCCTCCCAGCAGACTCCAAATGCAGAATCCCCTGTACAAAAAA
>CM047985.1:5664276-5677198 GCA_026261665.1 Melanotaenia duboulayi
CTGCAGGATTGTGGCCCTTGAGGGCTGGAGCTGGGCACCCCTGGGCTAGGGAGCACTGTGAGGCTGGTACACTGAACAAAAAGTGGACAACAGAGGGGAAACTGTTTGTAGCTATTTGGTATAGATCCAATACCAAGTAATAAATAAAGGGCCAGTATCCCCAGTACTATTACAGATATCTTAAGGGCTGTCCAAATGTGTCGTTTGGAAGATTTAATTAATTGATTAAACTAAATAATGAATAAACACACAATGCTGATCTTTTCAAGTAACATCAGGAACCTTGAACCTTTAACTGAAAAATTAAATGTAACCTGAACGTGGACTACTTTTAGGGCTCCCCTTAAATTATCAGCTGAATAGGGGAGCTCTGTAGATACATAGCACTATACGTTCACTTAGGTCTGAAAACCTGACCCTGCTCTGGGTCCCTCCATTTGAATTGGTAAATGATCGTATTTACATAGCGCTTTACTGTACCTGGAACAATATTCAAAGCACTTTAAATCATACATCACATTCACCCATTCACACACACACATTCACACACTGATGGAGGAAGCTATTATGCAAGGAGCTCAACCACAACCCATCAGGAGCAATTAGGAGTTCGGTGTCTTGCCCAAGGACACCTCGACATGAACCCGACTTGGCCAAGGGTTGAACCGGCAACCCTCGGGTTACAAGACGACTGCTCTACCTTGCTGAGCCACACCGTTTGAAGACTTGTGGGGGTCAAGTTGCCTGTGGCTACACTGAAATATAGTGAAGCAAATGTTGTTTTTTTAAGTTATTAATTCAGTGTAGGAATCTTTTTTTGGACTTTGTGATTTTATTTGTAAAAAGGGCTATATAAATACACGTTATGTACATAAATTTAAAAAATGAAAAAGAAGTGGTTTAAAAAAAAAAAAAAAACAATGAAGCAGTTTGACATTTATTAGGCAAGTAGTTTAGCTCACATTAGCATTGTACCAGAGGTTGGTTCCACGTTTTCTTTTCTTAGAACAGTGTGGTAGCAGGGTTTAGCTCACAGACATGGAAAATAAAAAAATGAAGAAATACATAAAAGAGATGGATTGACACTCTTTGAACAGATTCGGCCATGGCTCATCTCATGGTATCGTGTCATATTTTTCAGATATCTTTAACATGTCATATTTCATTCTCAAGGTTTTAACTTGTTAACCTTCAATTGATTGTGGTTTAGTCATTGAATACAAATTAAACGGAGAGTGAGATCAACTGAAGCAAAACTGTGTTAAAATTTGAATGGGCCCTAGACCATTTTGTGCTGGAAAAGTTGGGCCTCAGCATTAGAAAGGTTCAAAATTGCTTCCCTAGACAAGGTGATTAGTTCACCATGAAGATTTTAAGGAATTTACTAAGGATTTATTGACTTTGTCGTGTGACAGTATCATTATAATCCAGTAAAATATCATTGTGTGTTACTTTAAATAATTAGTAGTTAATATGATAAAATTGAACAGTGAAAGCATTTAGAGATATTATGTTTAATATATTAAATGCACTTTTAAAGTAGCTTGGTCAGTTCACTGCTAAAACCTGATGAAGGGACTTATACTGACTCCTCGGTGTTGCTGCTGGAATTTCAAGTAAAAAGCCATATTTAGTTTTGGTACTTATTTTGTTTTGGGCGCACCACAGTTGAGGTTTCTCTACAGCTCCACGTCTCTACATGACCTTCGATCAGCACTGCTTGTGATGATAGGAGGATAAGTTAAGCTAAAAAAAACAACAAAAAAAGAAAAGAACAAAAAACAAAACTGTGGTTCAGATGTCCACACTTCATTACATCATAAATCTTTACAGTGTGGAATCATCTATAACAGTAAGTTATTGCATGCATGTTATTCCTTTTCCTTCCAGACAGTGGTTTTTCTTAACTCTAGCACAGAAAGACTTCTACTAGTTCTTAACACAATTAACCAGTTATGTGAAGAAAACAAAATTATTCCAAGAGTTCAACACAAGTTAATTGTGTTAAGAAACAATCACCGATAAATCATAACAAGATTATCCAGTCGTTATCTTGAGATAAAGCGTCATTTTTCAAGCATGGCTGCTCTCAGCTTCCATGAATTAACAGTATCTGAAAGTGAAGTCCTTAAGAAATGGGGAGTTAACATCCAATTCCTAAAGGCAACTTAGAAATTACAAGAAAGCTGCTGTAGAGGTCAGACTGTTAGAGAATAAAGCTGCTCACGCTAAATATTGACTTTAAAGCATATTGGAGCTGTACAAACAGTTTTTGTCATACATAGTGTATTTTATTTACATTTGCACATTTCAAGAAATGGCTGCAATTATTTTCTGCTTTACTGGTAACATATTAAGAGTGAGTCAAGGCTTGGCTCTACAGGCAGTCACAGGTAACGGTTCTTCCAGTAAAAAGAAAGAAAACTACTAATTAAATTAAAATCTTAGGCAGCAGCTGCATTTGCAGACACTGTTAAAGAAGATTAATAATAATTTAAATGCTTCTTAAGTTGCTGAGATGTTAAACAGATATTAATGGGTTGATTAATGATACTCATGCATATGATTTTATAGACCCAGTAAAGATCTAATGAGTTCCCCTTGGGGGTCTTTTGTATGATATTTTCAGTCTCCTGGAGTAAATATTGTGTTACCTGTGACTTATTTCAACAGTTCTTTTTGGAAAACTAAGAGAAAATGAAAGAAAAGAGAAATAAGAAGAAAATTGAGCCAATCTGCTAAAAGTCCTCAGTAGATCAGCTTATAGCTGCATCCTAAATGCACCTCCACGGAAATATTCTCACTGGTTACTTTCACGACTCAACTAACAATAAACATCTCATATGAAAGAGAAGTGAAATACACTGCTCCCAATCAGTGCTCCCAATTTCCTATTATTAACACCACATATACATACAGGCTGGATGTGTGCTTTTCACATCCTTTTGCATATTGAATAATTTGAATTACTGACTACACCTTTTCCTGTGAACTGTGCATGTTTTCTCACTCCAAATATTCAGGTTTAATGAGTTATTTGTGTGCATGAAAATGCACTGACATGGGAGACCACACCGCTGTCAACACCTCCAGTAAATAGAAAATATAGAAAAAATATCTGAAGGAAAGAAGGCCACATGTTGCAGCACAGCGAGGGAAAAGTGTAAATCTCTCCTTAGTGTTCACCACAAATCCTACAAATGAGCAATGGAAGACATCAGTCCATTAAATCTCATTAAACCCATTTACTGCTGTTTACGAGCTTGAAGTAACTGGATTATTTGGGAATTACTGAGAGATAATCAGAAGTTTGGCAAAAACTATTCATTCTCTTCTGATTTTACTGAGGAAAAATGACAGAAACCATAGGCCACTGAATTCAAACCAAGACAGAGGGACTGAGGCATGAGCTCCAATCCCCAAACATAAAAATCAATCAGCTTGATGTGGGTTTGCTGTGAGAGTATGTACTGGACATCACAGAGGCAGCAGAGATGACAGCCAAAAGGGAGATCAGACAGGCTGCTGTGAGGACCTATAAATATCTCTGAATAAAGAGGAGAGACATGCAGATGAAGCCTAAAGATCCCTGACCTGGTCACCAGAATGAGACTGTCTGATGTTCAAAGATCTAAAGCCTAAATGATCCCTGATAACTCTCAGGTCTGCGAGTTGACAGAAGTAAATTACATGATGTGTTCATTTGTAATTGGACATCTGAGGTTTAACCAGGCAAAGGTAGCCTGTGACCCCCGCCGATCAATGCTTTGGCCCTGCCCCTTGCTCTGCCATAACACCGTGAGAAAGGCTTCTCTTCACTCGCTGCCATAAAACAGATACAACAGAAGGCTGCAGACTGAAGCTAACATCTATTGATCAGGTATCAGGAATGTTTGTTACTAATGATCCTGATGAGATGGATGCTCCTACTTCTGGGAACACACTTTCTCCACTTACTAACTAGCAGGTCAACTTTAATTAGATTTGAATGAAATGAACAAATTAGTTTGTGTAATAATGTTCCCTCTTGTTATGGCCTACTGCTTATTTGAGAGAACAGAGACATTATCCATCAGGGGTCATGTGATATTTGTTACTGTGCCGTAACAAAAAAAAGGGCTGCAATCAGCTTTAACAGAAATCCTTGAGTTGTGAGACAACGATGTAGAATGACAGCTGTCACCACTCGACAAAACACAATATATTCATTTCATCCACTTAACCACAGCAGAAAAGGAATTCACATGAAAACTATTCCTCAGATTAGTTTTTGTAACGAGTGTTTCTTAATGTGGTATTGTAAGAGTCATTTTTCCTTCTACAACCTTACCCTGAAAAGTAAAAAGTATAGTGCAGTAAACATCACATCACTCAAGTAAATGTGACGAAATACATGTAACTCATTACGACCCACCTCTAGTAGCCTGGTGATGTTGACCCTGGGGGTGAGCATGCTTTGTTGTCTCTGATGGGCTGGTGAAATGTTCAGGGGTGGCTGTTGCCTCATGGCAGATGGGAGAGGCTCCAGCTCTAATTCAACCATGAATTGGATGAAGCAAATACAGAATATGTATGACTGCATTAGAAAACATCTTAGGGGCCGGTTGAGAGTTGTCTTAATTTGACTGGTTAAAAGCTTCAGTGTATTTCAGAGAAGGCTGACAGCAGGCTCTGCAGCATCAATAAATCATTCACTTTGTTGATGCTCTTTTATTTCTCTCGTGTCATGTCTGATACAGAGCTGAGCTTATTGAAATTCCTGTGAATAATTCCACACAAATGAAGCTCAGTGGAATGTGAAACTCATAACTGTGAATAATGATGTATTTTAGTAACCAATGCATTTGTGAATTAACAGAATCGTCAGTCGACCCACTGATGTTGCCTTTGTCACGCAGCTGAGAGCAGGCTGTGTGATAACCTTTAGGCCAGACATTGGTTTGCATACAGAGCAGGTTACTGAGATCCAATCACAGGTTGTCATTCAGGATGCATGCAGGGACAGACTGTAACACAAAGAGTAAACACACATACTCAGAGCTGCTCATTTATCATTGGATTTCCAAGGACCTGTGATAATACCAAATGTGATCAAGGCCTAAAGCCTTTAGCAGAGGATCCTGACACAAAGGCTGTAATGAGTTGGATTTGCATATGAGCCGACACGCAATCTGATCAGTTCCGAGTAAGAGTGAAAACAGTGTTTACCTAATATCTGCTCTGAGAAACAAATTCAATTTGCCACTAAACCCAGAACAACTCTGAGTCATGACATCTTCAAAAGATCTCTGTTGACTCTGGATCCGTGGGGTGTTATTAAAGATCAACAACCGGTCAAGTACAGGAAACTGATGGACAACTTTGTCTCCAAGTCCAAGGAGATTGGACAGTTCTCCAGCCATGCACATGGACTGGACTACAATTGATTCAGAGTACAAGAAGGAGATGAGCAGATTCTATTTTCATATTTTCTGTTTTCATTCATTCTAGTAAGTAAAAGCAAGCAAGTAAAACTTTATTTATAGAGCATCTCTCAAGATATAAAATCACAAAGTGCTTTACAAGAGCCATGAATAAACAGCAGATTTAAAAAGATGTGTTTTTAACTGACTCTCTCTCTCTCCTGGACCCTGGGACCTGGGTTTGGGCAGGCCTACATGGCTAATCCTGCCAGTCTCAAAGATTAAGCCATGGAAGTCTTAGTACACATGGCCGGTACAGTGAAACTGCAAATGTCTCATTAAATCAGTTGTGGTTGTCCAAAGGAAGAAAATTCCAGAGTCTGGGGTCCACTGAATAGAAAGCGTTGTCTCCTTTAGGTTTCAGCTTTGTATGGGGCACCATCAGCAGGGAGAAATGTCTTCAGAAGCCCTCTGATATAGGCTGGTGCCTGTCTGTGAAGAGATCTCCTGGTCAGTAAAAGAAACCAGTGCCGTTGCATCAACTGATGTCACAGTTTGTAAGAAGCCTGGCAGCAGCATTTTTAAAAACTTGCAACCTTCCTAAAGAGGTTTGCTAAGACAGGTTTATAGTCCATTGCAATAATCTAATTGTAAAAGCATGAATAATTATTTCCAGTTCAGGAGGTGACACAATGGCGCTGAGCTTGGCAATATTTCTCAGACGTGCATCCAAAGTAAAACCACAATCAAAAGTTATCCCAAGGTTCCTAACAAAGCCAAACAACCAGGAGGTCCAAGTGTCTCCTTTATACCAGACATGCATTTTTTGTGGTACAAAGATCATTATTTTAGTTTTGTCTTGATTTAATTGAAGAAAACTGTCTGCCAGCCAGTGTTTAACTAGGCCTTAGTCTAGGCCCTTTAGCAAACTGTGGAGACATTTAATTTAGGTGGAACAAGGTGCACAACTAAGACCAACCCAGCACCTCAGCCTATCGAGCAGAATGTGATGGACAACTGTATCGAAGGCTCAGGCAAAGTCCAACATAAGCACAGAACAATTAAAAATATTACATAATATGTATTACTCTTGTTTTCAGAGCTGTTGGTTTTCTGAGCTGCTGTGTGATGCCGTGGAAGAAAACAATTTCAAACATGGGATCAATAAAGCATTCATCCATCCATCTGAACAGCATCACTTCAGTTACACCTGTATGTTTCTATGTCAGCAATTTTTAAAAATGCTTGTGTTAATGTGTGCATAGGCTAAATATCGTTTTTCATTTGGTGGTCAAGATTCCACAAAACAAGTGAAAAAGCCATTTCCTTTATCTTTTTATAATAAACAGGAGCTGTGAATCAGAAGCTAACTTCAATGCCTCCACAGGGTGGGGAGAGAAGCTCCGTCATCCAGAGGAGGAGCAGCAGCTCGGTGGTTAAAAGGTTTGCTGAGTCTCATTCAGTATGCAAAAGAGATGAATCAGTTCACTCCCTTAATAAATTCATGTGTATTCTTGACTTTTCTCATTTACAGTTTGCCTTTATCTCTAACCACTTTCAAGCTACAGCAACTTAATCTTTTCAATTTAACATTTTACTGGCTAAAGGTTTAAATCTTATGTTTATTATAAATTATACAAAATAATTACATTACAATGACTAACAACTATGTTTATATAACAGTTTTAATAGAATCTGTACAGTGTAGGTGTAGCATGTCTGAGGGTTCAGCCACTCACACTGCAGCCGTTCAGTTTACTTCCTCTCATGATATGTTACGGTAATGAACCTCAGCCTTTTTTTGTGAGAGGTCATGGAAAAATAAACCAGTAAAATACATAAATAAAACCCAACTTCACCATTTTTGCATTACTCTCCCTCACAAGCACCAGGAAAAAAAACAAGAAAAGAAAAGAAAGAAAATCAATTCTTTGGTAAAACGTTGGTATTTTTAAATCCTTGTTTTTGACAACATCTGTGCCTGACAGTAAAATTAAGATTAAGAAAAGATTACAGCTCCAGGTAGGTAGGAAAAAGCTAGAAAATAAGGTGCTGTCACCAAGAGATATACAGGCTGGAACAGTTAATTGCTGCATCACATCATTTCCTCGGGTTGCTTATAGTCCAGAGAACCTGACATCTAATACTTTTCCCTCTACGATGTTTCAGTCAAATAACTGTGTTCACAAATATGCATATTATTGTAATCTGCCTGCTTTCATGTGTAGATAACATGCCCTCCTATTACTAGCTCTGATTAGTAAATAATGAGACTTATTAAATCTTGTTTTATTTTTCTTGTTGGCTACAGTTGCTGTGGCGATGTCATTATGCAGATTATTCCATCACGACAAAACAGTTCACTAAAATGATGCAGTGAGTGTAAAACTCAGAATGACTTTCAAATTTAAATAGAAATCTAAATGTGGAACTAAATTAAATTTTAACCAGTAACCCAGTCAACGGCAGCTCTGACTTCTCACACACCTTTATTTCTGCAAAGAAAGTAAGAAAAAAAAAGAAGTAGAAGCAGCTGCTTCTTGATTAAACAAACGAACATCATGAATATGTTTAAACCGTAGCCTTGTTTCCAGTGTATGCAGCACATGCATTCATTCATTATCTGTACCGCTTTGTCCATTACGGGTCGCGGGGAAGCTGGAGCCTATCCCAGCATTTCACAGGTGAGAGGCAGGTACACCCTGGACGGGTCACCAGTCCATCACAGGGCCAACACAGAACCATTTACACTCACAGTCCTAGGGAGAATTTCAAATGTCCAATTAACCTACATGTAACATGCATGTCTTTGGACAGTGGGAGGAAGCAGGAGAACCTGAAGAGAACCCACGCTTACACGGGAAGAACATGCAAACTCCACACAGAAAGGCCACCACCCCCCAGGTTTGAACCCCCTCCAGCCGAGGCTCGAACCAGTGACCGTGCAGCCGTATGCAGTGCAGTGCGTACGAAATCAACATTGTTCATTTTTATTTTTTTTTATTTGATAGGGACAGAGCATGTTAAAAAAAAAAACACTTCTAAATATGCCAAAGAGCTCATTTCTATCCGCGTCCCTGGCCAGATGTCACAAAGGTTGAAGACTGAAGGATTATTTTAAGGCCTGTTAAAAAGGCCAATTAAAATTATCCAAAATAAAAATCTGAATTCATTAGGAATGTTGAAAATTGATATTAAAATTATCATTAAAAGTATTATAATCAGCATTTTAATCAATCACAATGTATGTAGTTTGAAAACATGACAGCCTAAAAGCCGTGATGAGGAATGTTAGAGGAATGTCAAATTAATCCGCAGCTACTTCCTGATTAATAAGTTTAGCAAGACCAGTTTGTATTTTGAAGACTTGTTCATTTTCCTTTTGTTTTTATTGAAGTTAATTGTTTCTATTTTTAAATAATCAGTCATGCAAAAAAGAAAAAGTAAAGAAATTAAGTAATTAACATAATTTTTGTACTAATACTATGTTAAATATGACAAATTTATTTAAAGAAAACACATGTTTGATTTACACTCTTTACCTAATAACGTAGTTGATGAGTCTCTTTACAAGCATTAAGAGATTTACTGGACCTGACCTACTAGTTGATAGGAACTGTTACATTTTAAACTTTGTAATTTAATGAAACTTCACCACAACTTGAAATGAACAAATACAAATTGCTTTTGAGTCCTTTTAAATAGAGTTATTTTTATTTAAGTCAAAATTTGACCTCACTGCATTTCTCATGTCATAGATCTTAAACTTTCAGGAAAATAACCAGTAGCAGGACATGAAAGGAAGAAAGAACAAACCATCATAAAGTTTAATAAAGCCATTTAACTTTAAAATCATGGCATTATTGCCCCATTTTTCCAATTATTGCCAAAAACTGATCAAAACAAAAATAACACTGTTAGTAATTAAGCATTGTCAATCATTTTTGGACAATAAACTTGATCGAGGACTGATCACTCATACCAATAACTCAGTGAATTAATTAGGATGAGTCTGTTTTATCTATTCTTTAGAGGTGATAAACTCCAAGATCATCCTCCACTTATAAATAAGCCTGTTTTTATGTTTTATTGCAGTTAAAGTGGAGAATAAAGGCTCGGAGAGGTAAGAGGTCGGACTTTCAACCTCCAATCACTGGATACTTCCGACAGCTGCTCTTCTGTCTTACCTGTGAGACGATTTACCGTCACTTGTTGAAGTAAATGGATTTAAGAGTATATCTACAGTGTTGCTAGCTAAGTCATAAGTAATACCACTTCTAAACTGGTCCAAAGATAATCTAATGGGAGGTTATTTGTGCATTATCTGTTTGATTTTCACACTGGTCGTAATGTTATCCACTTATTCAAAGATAAAACAACACTTGCTGTGTCTTTCAGCATAAATTGAAAATTTTCATTTCGAAGCTGAGGGGAGGGAGACCTCTGGTTTTAGAATCATCTTTAACTCCTTTGTTGTGGACACATTAAGAAAGAGGGTTCTTTTAATCCATCATCATAACAACTAAAGTTCTCAGAGAAAGTTTCATGATTAAAAACAAGCAGAAGTTTCAATAAAAAACATCGTTCGATTTTAGGCTCCAAGTCGCAAAATAACCTGATGGGCAACTCATCAAACAAGACCTGTAAGACTAAATTAAAGGGAAATAAATGAGTGAAAAGTAACTAAAGTTGAACATTTAGATTAAAGGAAGCAGTTTGAGCAAAAGCAGGAGTCGTTGACTGTAATTCCTGCATGGACAGGGGGCAGCCAGCGAAGCCACAATGGACAATGAAGGACTTCAAAACATCACAAAGCCAGTTGAGCCCTCAGAGGAGAGTAACGATGGAGAAGCAGAAAACTATTTGATGAGGTTTAAACAGCTAAATATGAAAAACAGGAAATACGTGTTAACTGCACAAGATGCTCGTACAGCTGGCTGTGACCCACAGTTGGATCTAAATATAACAGTTTAAATCGCTACTTTCAGTCTTGACTTTGAAAATATCGTATACGTCTACAATGAAAATACATTTGTCCTTGAGAGCTGAATAAATCATGTGTGGAGATTAATGAAGCATGTGTCCTTGAAGGAAAAGGGATTATAAAACCCACTTTATTATTTGCATTTCTGGAGCCTTCAGGGATGCGATCTCCTGTTTTACTGTTCATATCTAAGGAAAGAAAATCAAATTTTATTATAAGTATTATCTCTATAACAGGTCCAAAGACCTGCTTGATATGGGAAAATGAAAATTAAGTTTCTGAGTTGCTTGTGAGTCAAGGGGATTATTCTGTTCATTTCTCTGATAGCTTTTTAACTCTAAGGTATTTGATAGTCATATTTGCTGAGGGTACAAAGGATAATATCTGCTCTTACATTAACATTTATGATGCTGGAGGATTCATTTCGCCCCCACTTTAATTTTGAATCTCTCTTTGGAAACAACTCATTTCACAAGGGAGCACAGAAAAGAAAGCATGTTCAAGAACATTTGCTGCCTGTGCATTCCTTAGATACATTACTCTACATCTGCTTTATTGGTTTAATTTAAAAGATTCATCAGTTGAAGGTCAATCAAATCTTCCTGGTGCCAACATACGAGATGGACACACAATGCAACATCTTACAGGTAGTTTATGCCATTTGCATCAATGAACACGTACTTCAGGTACAGCACTGTAAAAAGAAAGTCTCGAGTCACCATAAATTAAATTTGATTTTTATTCCAGGCAGACAGGTTTACTTGAGATCTTTTGAGTGCTCTTAAGCAAAAGTCCTCCAATTTTTCTTTAGACATTTGCTGCTTTTTCACTCATTGTTACACTCGTCTGTGAACCTGTCCAGTTCTTTTTTTAAGTCACTTAACACAGACGGTCTATTCAGGCATAAAATAACCACCTAACTCAAAAGATATCCAGAATTGTGTTCACACAAAACTGTATCTTTAGGCACGTTACCAGCAGGCTGTCACAAATTTGCATTAGTTCTCATTTTTTTAGCGGCATGTATGAGGAATACCAAAAATAAAAAAACATGACATAAAACTATCACGGACCTACGAGGTGACTCCAAAACTGTAATTACCTGAAAACTCAGCAAATCTTTTCATGATGTGCAGCATGTCCTTAATAAGTAGAACACTGGACCAGTGTTGGACAACGTTTCAAGTTTAGGTTAGGAATAGTAAAACAACTACAGCATAAAACACTACACAGTAAAACAACAAACAATAAAAATCAGTAAAAAACAAATGACATGGAATAAACAACTGCAATAAAAAAGTAAAAACAAGCAAATGTCGAGCTCAACTATGTTCGAAAGCCAGTGCAAAGAACTGGGTCTTGAGCAAGGACTTGAAACAGTTTAACAAAGAATTTCTTTTTTGAGAAATTATTTCTGGCTGGTTTTTCCCAAGAGTGTTTTAAACTGACACGAGGCATCAGAAGACAAAGTTTGGTTTTCATAAATCTGAGAAGAGTGACATATGAGAGAAGCTGATGTTTTTGCTTTTATCTAGCATATCCCATCTTAGCTGTCAGCCTCAATATGAGCCTTCTTTTGAAAATGCAACTATTTTCCCTTTGAAAAAGCTTAATTATGAGCTGCATGTTGAGCCTTTTTGGAGTTTGAACTTATAGTCTATTAGTTAAAATAAACCTACTCTGGGTTGTGATTTTTTCCTTCTTGTAAAGCAGCATTTTGATCTGAGAACATCCTCTTTTATAGTCCTCACATGACATTCATGAAGCTCCTCTGTCTACAGACTTCAGAGGATAGCTGAATGCAGATGGACAGTTTGTCTTCACATCTGGTAAATACTTGGTCAGCAAGGTATATGTATGCAGGCAGCAAAAAATGGACCTCTGTCTCCCTTTTCAAAAGCACTCATCTTCCATCTTTTTGTGAGTCTCATTATGAATGCTGGTTAACATCTAAACAAGGAGAAAAGAAATCATGGTGAAATATAAAAAAACATGAAAGCCTAAGAAAGTGAATACATGCCTCATCAAAATCAGACATCACTGTCTGCAAACAGTTTCTATTTTATCTCCCAAAACGAGGGATTCGTCTTCAGCAGAAAATTGCCACTTATCTCATATGTGACTGGAATCTAAACTTGGAAAAAGCCTGTGCTTCTGCCTGGGGAGTTGCCCCTGATGACAGACACACTAAATTGGCTGACAAACACCTGGCTGCCCAAAAAAATAATTGCCCCAGTTTGTCAGAATTTTTTTGTCATGTCATTTGCGCAGTACAATAATTACGGGAACAGTAGAGGCAGCGTTTTTCTGCTGCAGCAAGCCAAATGCTTCTTGCAGATGATTTACATGGTCTGTGAAATGTACACTCTGACTGACTGGTTTCTGAGAAAACTGCATGACTGAGCTGATGCACGGCGCAGAACTTTCATGGAGTAAATTACTCGGTCAGTTTTGAACTTAAATATTGAAAGTAGAAGCCTGTCAAACTGCAAGGAAGTGCTTGTACTTGTATAAAGTTGTACAAACTGTTACTTAT
>CM047985.1:5713673-5734494 GCA_026261665.1 Melanotaenia duboulayi
TATTATTATTATTATTATTATTATGTGCTCGAGAAAAATATTTTACCCCAAATTTTAGACCCTTAATTTAACCAAAGCAGTTTCAGGTCATTTACAGTGGAAGATGGTTTGGTTTACATGAATATGAGCAAACAAATGAAGTGGGAACAGGAGTCAAGGGCAGGCTTGTCAGAAGGTTTTGCTGCTGGGTAATTGATCTAATAGCATTAAGTTATTCTAATTAGATAAAATGACCCATTGTGTGAGGATACTGGCCGAAAGAGGACTGGGATCAAAATGATCTGTAATGTGTTTTTTTGCTCTAAAATAAATTAATATAGGGCTGTTAAAGAGACTCCAGTAAATTGGTGTTTTCTAATTCGATACCCAAACTGTCATGTAGGAAGATCAGAAAGCCCTGAGCAAGCTTTGCATAAAGTGGAGCTGAAAGCAAAACTTGAAGCACAAAACTTTCAAATCACACTACACGATGCATCAAAAGTTCAACGCGGCTCTTTAAAGCCTGAGAAGCTGCTTGTCTTCACACAGCATATCAGATAGATGAAGAGGACTGCCAGTCACTCACTGACTTTTTTTCTGTAGATGAAAGCAGCCATGAGGAGTTGCATCATGTTACCCTTGTCCTCCTGAAACTACACTCGTACCATTAACAGCAAAGTGAAGATAGTCATGTCTCACAGGACAATGTTTGTGACTGGTTGTCTGTAAAATCTCACACTGTCTGTCACATGAAGCTGAAAGAGACGAAGACTGTGGTGTAATTAAGGTGAATGGATTTATCAGGATGAGTATTTTGTGGATTTTGGTTTCTAAATGTGTAGATTTGAGGCAAATGTCCCTGTTTTGTGTTTTTAATATAATTTTTAACTCTTTGTCCTTTGGATATGGCAATTAAAAAAAGGCCAATATCATTTATATGTAAATTGGTAATGACATTAGCAAACCCTTTTCAGGTTGAACAAACCATTGAATAGAACTTTATTGTCAACGAAATCATAACATATCATCATCAAATGGGATGATATATCTTCCAAAAAGCACAAATTTTATGATATTTAAACACTTTGCAAACAGTTGGAGACTTAAAGTGAGCTTTGATTAATCAGATATGACAATTTCAGTGTTTATACATGAACCCACGGCTATCCTGCTGTCTGTGATTAAAAGGCCTCAATACTGCAAAGAAAAATGAGCTTTTTCTCAATCATGCGTTAAACTGATAGTGAACCCCGGAATCCTAAAGGAGACAATGCCTTTTTCTGCACTTCCTTTTAAGTTGTGCAAGAGTTAGCATCGATAGGCCTGATGAGATGAATGCAGATGGGATACAACACCAGATAAACTGGACTCTCCAATAATAGAGAGCACCTGGCCCTTTCAGATCACAATCCATGAGTCATGGGGAGGGAAAATTCCCTGTTTTAGCATGAGCTCGGAGGGACGTGCATGCGCCGCTTGGAGAATGTGATGATGGTGGAGCCATGGACAAAAGCTACAGAGGAATAGCAGGAATGGCACTGGCACCTGACTTTTTCCAGCTGACATCTCTGGTGCTCAGACAAGGATTAACATCCAATTTGTCCCTCTCTTCCTGGGCTCAAGTCTATCCCAACAGCTCGGCACTTCAAAGAGGCAGATAAAAAGGGAGCAATGGATGGTCATTCTTCAGGGGGAATTGGCTTAGTGAAGCTCTGTTTAAAATGGCAGGGATACAAAAAGGAGGCTTGTTTTGATGTGCTGTGGAGTGTGATGGTCCGACAAGCTGTACAGTATGATGGGCCTTCTGCCCTCCGGTGTTTGAGCTTCACAGTACAGCCTCATGACATGACACACAGGGTGAAACCAACAGTGAAGCCCTTCATCTTCTTCAGGTTAGCCTATTGAACAAGAACCGTGTGCAGCGGCTTTAATCATAGAGGTAGTTCAGTTTTAGTTGAAGTTCTTCAGTTTGGGGCATAAACTGTCACCAGCTATGTTATGCTATTACTATGATAACATCGTGGGAAAGCTGGCATTTATTTTTTTCCCCTTGACTCACTGAAGACTCACTAGGCAAAGGACAAACATGGTGAATTTATCAGCATTCACCTGCTGGTTAAAGAAAACCTGAAATACAAAATATGCAGCAGATTCTCTGACTTCATTCAAACAAAGTTGCTAATTGTTTTTCCCCCAATTAGCCACTTTAGCATGGTGGCAGAAAAAACTGCTTTTCCTTTTGGATATGAGCAGTGCATTAATGCACCGGAAGATGATCAGTGACTTGACCTCATCTCATCTGTTAANGGAAGATGATCAGTGACTTGACCTCATCTGTTATTGTCTGTGGTGGTGTATTAGCATTTTATTTAAATCCACTAAGGAGAAATTATTTAGTTGTACAGTTCACAATGAAACCACCATTAGAAACAATAAAGAGCACACTGATAAGGAGAAGCAAAATCTCTGATCTGATGATAACTTCTATTTTTCAGACCCCATCACACGTTGGGTCACGACACAATATGCTGATTCAGCAAAAAACTATCTGATGTTTTCTTTTATCATAACAACGATATGAGAAGCTAATGACTTGGTTACTGATGACTGTAACATTTCCTAATCAGTTTGTAAATAAGGCTAAGTTCACACTGCAGGTCTTACTGCTCAGATCAAATACTTTTGCATGGTAAATGCACCGTAGACTGAGGTGGCTTTGGAAAAGATCAGATATGTATGTATTGGATTTAGAACCACATGATAAGGTGGCCTGGATCAGATTAAAAAAAATGTTATGTTTTGTATTTGTGCTGTTCAGACTGTAATAAAAAGATCCAATATGGGTCACATATGGGCAAAAAAAAAAAAAAAAAAAAAGTATTTGAGTCAATTTTTGCCTGCAGTGTAAATGGAGCCTACGTTTTTTGTTGTTGTTGTTGTTTTTTGACAATTACACTTAATCACTTAACTTCAATAATAGGCTAAAATAAACCCTCGTGGTGCCTCTTACAAAAATTACCTCATTCTCTCTTTCCTGGTAGTTTGCCATCTTTGGTCTTTCATTGCTGTATCATTAACCGCTCACCGAGGGAAGGTTGCATTCCACCCTATCAATGCTGAAGTAACTCCTCTACTAAAAAAATCTAATCTTGATGCCAGCTCTACTGGAAATTATTGGCATGTCCAAATTGCCATTTGTTGTAGAAAGTCAGTTCAGATCTTTACTGTGCAAATAACCATTTTTAAAAATGATCTTTGAGTGAAGGTTCTACAAGGTTTAGTTCTCAGTCCATTATTATTTTCTTTTTACATGCTCTCTTTAGCTGGCATTCATTCTGACAATGACATTTATCATTATCATTATCATTTCTATTCCAATGATATTCAGATGTACATGTCTTTTAAGCCTCATCTGCTGGATAGGCCGTCCATCCTAGTCCACTGTTTATCCCACGTTGGTAATTAGTTTTCTTCTTTTTTTCTCCATATTGGCCCCACTAAGCATGAGTTGTGAGCAGGAGCCAGGGCCTCGCAAGCCGGAGAGTTAAGAACCCCCACAGGGAAAGCTCAGCCCTGACAGCCCCCCTTCGTGGATCTTTGCCTTCCCCAGTGCCCCCCGGTGAAGCACCACAGAGACCACAATTATTTCATTGGTCATTATAACATTAGTTTAGTTTTATTATTTATTTTACTCATTTTATTTACAACACTTTGTGACTGTGAAAAGTGCTTAAAGAAACTAAAATTTTTAAATCTATCAAATTGATCAAAACGTGAACCGAATGAACCACATTCTGTTTTTTGAGCCTTAAGATGTTAACATCATGTAGTAGAGAAATGAAGAAATACATTTATATGTGTAGACATTAAAGCAGGATATAATGTAAACTTCACTCCTATTTAGAGACCAAATATTTTTTAACATAAGTTGTAATAAATAAGGTAAATAATAATAAGTCTGACATCATAGGTACACCACACNCATGTAGTAGAGAAATGAAGAAATACATTGTATAAGTCTGACGTCATAGGTACACCACACTTTTGGATATTGATATTTTCCTTATTAAACTGAAATCAGACCTTCTGGTTGATGGTACAAATAAAATGGAAAAAAACTCCATTTTAAATTTCTATTAGGTGAAATATAATATATTGATCTTAAGTGATCATTGATTCAATGATAAACAATTCCAGAAATCCAATATGAAAACATGGGTCAAACATTGATACATAAATAACTTATACGATGCAGTCTATCACTGCTTTCCTGGAGCTGTAATAAAGTCAGATTCTACGTTTTGGTTATTATAACTAAGTTTATACACATATTTTGCTTAAGATCTCAACAGGGAGGGAATTCCAAAAAGCAGATTTACTGATATTACTTACTGTTCCAAAATGACTAATCTAGTTCAAACGGAAGCATATGCTGTGAACATAGCCTGGTAGGGGGGTAGTTTGCCTAGGCTATGGCCATCTTATCTGACTTTGTATTTAAGTGCACGTTCCAGAAAGAAGCAGCTTTGACGCTAGTCATTGGCGTTTCCATTTGAGGTAGGTCCTCTTAATAGAAAGGCCCAGAATATACGCGCTGTACGCTGTGAGAGGGTTATAAGACCATGACTGTCCTACCCAGATGAAAATCTGCAAGACATTATAGAGTGGAGTGATTACTGTACCTTACAAACCTTCTGGATCCATATATCTCCAACATTACGCACTGAAGTGCAAAGTTTCTACAAAGACTTTGTCTTGCTCTCCGATATTTTGTCAATGTGAGCTTCTTGTACAGGTTGGAGACATAGAGTGATTTGGCAAAGCCACCGTTTTTCAATCTGTGCGTAAAGTTTACCGTGTCCTGAAGCGGTTCATGCACATNGCCACCGTTTTTCAATCTGTGCGTAAAGTGTACCGTGTCCTGAAGCGGTTCCTGCACAGCTTCATTCGTTTCCCTGGCCACAAACCAAGGCAGCTCATCAAGATGCAGTTTCACTAACTGCATAAAAGATCACCTGAAATAGATATACCCTTTTGCTCTCAATTTGCACTCACTCATGCCCCCCCTTTTCCTGGACAGTGCTCCTGCCTGGCCCCCATCAGAACTTTTCTAGACTCGCCCCTGCAAAGCTGAAATATAAACCCTGTCAACCACCAGCCAGCTACTGTGTTAAAGAAGAGTCCTACCAAAAACAGTACTTTGGAGTAAATATGTGACAGTGTGAACCATGAACCACTAGTTTCCTCCTTCTCAGCTGAACCATGAACAAATGCAACACAGAACAACATGAATGGAGAGGAACTAAGCAGCTGCACCAACAGAGACGACCAGAGAGCCACTACAACAGAAATGTTGGTGCAAACGTTGGTGCTGGTTAAGTTTAAAGCTCCCATATTATGCAAAATTCACCTTCTAAAGGTTTCATAACAGTCAAATGTGTTCTTATAGAATGTGTATGAGGCCCAAGAATAAAGAAAAATCTGTAACCTTGCTCCNCTTATAGAATGTGTATGAGGCCCAAGAATGAGAAAAATCTGTAACCTCACTCCCTTTCTTGCTCCTCTTTTTAGCGAATGTGTGCTCAAACGGGTGAGTCTGAGATATTTCCCTTTGTGACCTCGCGAAGGGAAATAACCACTGCCCCTGGGAGTGGATACTGCAATGGCCCATCCCCTGGCTAGTTGAGCCTGTCCTTTAATATCACAGAGCAGGCGCCAGCAAAAGTCAGATCTTCTGCCAGAGAGGCACCACTCATGAACATTTAAAGGTTGAGACACAGAAACAGCCCGTTTTCAGTAGAGCGCACTAGAGCCACATTTAAAATTAAGGACCAAGGCTGAATTTGGAGTAATACACTTTGAAAACAATGTTCTTGGACCTCTGATACCCATATGAAATTGTTGAAGAAAATGTACAATATGGGACCTTTAAAAAGAGAATGTGGGAAAAGTGTGGATGTACCTCATCTTTTCCATCTCACCTCTCTACGTCCTGCTGTCATAACAGAGAAATGACAGATGTATGGGGATATAATCTATAGATTTAATTCAGTTGTGAACTGAATTCACCAAAAACCACTTTATCCTCCTTATTTATGACAATTTTGACTGTTTTCAAGCCTTACATTTAGATGTAAGGCTGCAGGATGACCGCAGGATTATCAAACCGCCTCCTTACATTAAGAAGGGGAGGAGGAGAAAAGTGTGACTGTTCCCTGATGTGATGGAGAGGCATGTAAATGGTAAAATGGTAAATGGTTTATATTTATGTAGCACTTTACTGTACCTAGAATGATACCCAAAGTGCTTTACATTATTCATCACATTCACCCATTCACACACTGATGGCAGAAGATGCCATGCAAGGCGCTAATCACGACCCATCAGGAGCGATTTGTCTTGCTCAGGGACACCTTGACATGTCGAGGATCAACCCTCGGGCTACAAAACAACCACTCTACCCACTGAACCACGCCGAAAGTCTGTACTGAAAGTTTCTGTGTTATCGCATTAATATCGACTGATATCGATACCAACGCTGGTATTGATATAGTTGATATTTGGATCTGCCCACCACTAAATTTGTGTAAAATCGTCTCCTACTTTCCACTTGCTACCGAATCAGTTTTTCATCAGTTGATGTTTATTGTGACAGAATCACCGGTACTGGCACACTGAATCAGTCTATTGAAGGTAATTTGATCAAACTTGTGATTTACACATCTAAAATGACGAGTGTATGGTGCAGGTGCTGAGCGTCAGCGCTTTTCTGCCACCNACTTGTGATTTACACATCTAAAATGACGAATGTATGGTGCAGGTGCTGAGCATCAGCGCTTTTCTGCCAACCTTTCAGACAATCATGATAGAAACAGGATTTTTTTTTTTAAGGGATGATGAAAGGAATTCGGACAGAGCAAAATATGGATGCTGCTTTAACATTTTCCAACCTCTTGCAGTGTGCTCAGGTTTCCAAAAAAAAAAAAAAAAAAAAAAAAAAAAAAAAAAAAAACACCATCTGCAGTGTAGAGCTAAGAAAACACAAGTGGCTATGAGGGAGGCTTGACCTAAAACAAAAGTAAACTTTATATCTGTGTGTGAGATTAAAAAAAGTGAGACTAAAAATGACAAAATGTTAAATTAAAAAAGAAACAAATGAAATGAAACCAAATTAAGCAAAAATATCTGGAAGCAATACTTGAAAAACTGCCAAGAGTTTTTCTCACGAGTCTCTCAAACACCTGTTAAAAAAAAACAAACACGTTTTTAACAGCAGAAAAACTGAATAGAATCCAAATCTTTGAGGGTTTCCTGATTAAAACTGCATGCACATTTAATCAATAAGCCATGACGTGAACAAACACAACAGATGGTAGAAGACCAAGTAATAAATAAACCATTTCTGTGCTGAAAATCAGTGATGTTTATTTGCCCCGGGCTATGAAATACAACCACAAAGACACTGTGCAAAGAAAGCAAGGTAAAATCAGACTTGTGGAGAGTCGGCAAGCACGTTACGCAAACAAAAATTATATATCTGCATGTGCACAGGGTACTGTCAAAAAGAGTTCATGCTACAGATAACACAAAAATCAATAAAAGGAAACTAATTCACAAAGAACACAAACACCTCAATCTTTATGAATAAATCAATACACTGGTAAAAACATAGTTACATTTAATATAATTCAAATCAGATTTTAATCTCATAATACTGTTTATTTTGTAATATTTATCAACCATCTTCAAAACCAGCTACAAATTGTTAGCACCAGTACAGCATCGACACAAGCGCCGCATTTCCTGCTACGACTGATGCTGGTTTGACTCAAATCAAGGTGTTTCCCCGTTGGTGGGCTCGAGGCCAGTTCCTTAGTTAAAATAATCTAAGCACTTGTTTTGTAAATGAGAAAATCATTTTCAACAAATGTACAACTTTAAAAAAAGAAAATAAAAACATTAGAAGAAACAACACAGACAGTAACGTCTTGAAAACGATGTGCCATCTGAGGGATAAACGATTATATTTCCATTAAAAGAGTTTACAATTCATTCAGCATTTATGGCCGTCTCAAATTAAACAGCAACTTGTTCAACTTTAGATATTTCCTGTGTAGGCTGTCNTATGGCCGTCTCAAATTAAACAGCAACTTCTTCAGCTTTAGATATTTTAGATACGATCTTCTTGTTTGGTAACTGATGGCTAAATCTTATTTTACGTTTCGTAAAAATTGCCTATTTAATTTAATTTCATGGCCATTGCTAGTTACTGATGAAGCTTTGTCCAACTTCATCAGCTACCTATAAAAACGTGTTAAATATTCATGTAGCTTCAGCATCTGATACGCTACATCTAAATACAGAAGCCTGGGAATGTAGAGCTTATACTCTTTATGAATTTATGAGAGCAGACTGTTGTTTTATTACAGAAAATAAATCAGAATATTCAACCAAAATGACATAAATGAAGGTAAGTTAGTGTTAAGGGAGTGTCGACTCTAATTAACCGTTGAAAAGCAAGTTTCTACTCTGGTTCCATTCAGTCCACTTCATGGACAAAACATTACCCAAAGAAATAAACCAGACTTTTAAAAGTCAGATTGTTATGTTTTGGTTAATGTTAATCTCACATTGTGATGCCATGTTAGTCTAATTAAAACTGTTGGGCTAACAGGCCTAGATAATATGGTTAGAAGTTGAATTAATCCGTATTTATTTGTGGACACAGAAGTACCAAAAGAAGCCGGTAACGGAAAACCTGTCAGAGACAGTGTCCTTCTAATGTCTAAAATCACTAAAGTGTACAAAATGTAGAGTAGTAAAACTTCCCAAAGACACGGATTCACCACAAAACTGTCAGTTTTTCCGGTTTGAAATGTAAAAGCTGAACTGGAGACCAGAGCTGAGGCCGTAGCTCAGCAGAGAAACATGGTTAGTTCGAAATGTGGGTCTTTTCTCCGTCAGATACTAAAACAAATTTAGACTGCTGCTGAGTTGTTCTGTTTAACGGATGAATCTATACGAGAAAAGACAAGATCTTTAGGTACAGAATGTCCAAAACTCAGCAGCAGGGAGGACACGTAATCAAATAAAATTAAAATCGCACCTTCTGAATCTGAACTGTTGCAAAGGTTATGTTGTTTTTTTCCAGTTGGTGGTTTGTTCCGGCTGTTAGTGGAAACTACCGGAATAATTTAGCTAAATAATTGTGATCGTATTAAATTTCGGAGACCAGGTGATTACATAAAAATTATGACGGGCTAACTGTCAGCTAGCCGGAGTAACACTAATGTCTAATTACAACTATACGGGTTATATTATTAATATTATTATTATTATTTATAAAAATGATTATCGGTTCATTTGGTACTGGTTACATCATATAAACAGTTATTTAAATAATTGCATTTTTATATTTTACTTTTAGTTGTGCCATCTTTTGCTTGGCCAGTTGCTGCATATGGGAGGGGGTTAACATCACTTTTTTATTTATTTTATTTAAACATTCAAACATTTGGCACAGCACAAAGTTAAACATTGAAGCAAAAAATAAAAACTTTACTTTTTTTAACCAGTGACTCCAAATTAACATGAATGTCTTTGCTTAGATAGTTTTTGTTTATATTAAAAAAAGTATTAAGAATTTTTAAAAGTGCAAGCAAGAAAATACTAAAAAAGAAAAAAGCATGTATTAAATGACAAATGTATTTTTAAAAGATTTTTTTTGTCCTTTTTTTTTCACTTTAAGCAGAGTTAAAAATATTCTACAAAACTGTCTTAAAAACAGGAATATCAGCTGACTGATATTGCTGTTTGTTATTGATTTATTAGCAATATGTTTCAAAGCTGGTGAGAGAAGATGGTGCACTACAGACTAACAAAGCAAAAAAAAAAAAAAATGTACAGAATATGAACCAGAACAGCAGCGATGGAAGATACTGTCCTCGTGTCCTTGCTTCTCCTTCCTCAGTCGTCATCACTTTTGCTCTTGTCTGACTGATCCTGTAAGAGGAGAGACGGAAAAACATCAAAAAGGAAGATTTAAAGACAAAGATGTAGAGGAGGGAGGTGTGTGGTTAAGGTTTATTTTGCCAAACATGCACTAACAAAGGTCTCGCAGGTCTTCAAAAACCCAGTATATCAATATATCTTCCTGTTTTAGTTGCACATCTGGAAAAAGGCTAAAGAGGAGTGTAGAGGAGTCCCAGATAGCAGGAGACACCCCACAAGGTCTGACAGAGCTAGCTAAACACTCCCAGCATTTATATTCAGTGACGAGGCTTCTGGCCACTCGGAAGGTTAATATAAACAGCTCAGCCAAACTGGCCTTCACACATCCTGCAGTTCAGCATCACGGCTAACATGACGCAACACTCCTGCACCCCCACAGTGAGGTACGGACCACAGGATGACCGCTCACACTGAGAATAAGAGGAAAGATTTATCATCGCTGCAGTTAATGTTTTAAATTAGACTAAAATATATTTGTTTTTTCTTAAGCCAGATTTATTGCAGTTTTACATGAAAACAACGCTGTGTTCAGCTGTTACTGGGACAAAAATACCCGTAAGGAACATTAGCTGGAGAAATAAATTGTTTTTAAAAGGTTTCTATTGAATCAAAACACAATGTCATCCTCTGACATGAGTTTACAGCTGCTGGTCGTGTAATTGGAGCATCTCAGGTCATGTTGCAGGAATGTTTCACAATTCAAAATTAAGCACACACACGTGTTGGCATATGGTTGTCTTAAAGATACCCCAATACAAATAAATACTTTTACTACTTTTTAAAAGAAATCTAAGTAGATACCCTAAAGCAGAGCTTTTCAACTCTGAAGGTTTTAGATCCGGATCCAACCCTTGCTGTCCATCCGAGACGTGAGACAAGGTCAATATGATGACAGTAAAAAATAAATGAAAAAAGTTAGATGTTTGGTTATGAAAGAGACATCTTCCAAATGCTTGTATTAAAGTGATTTAGTCACTGTGGGGAATATACTGTTACTTGCTTTTTCATGTTTTCTTTTCTTTCAAGCTTGTGCAAAAAAAAATCATTTCCACTGTCAGACGATCAGTCGTTCGATACCCAAGGCAATAAAAGTTTTTCCGCTGAAATGTCCTGGTGGGAAACATATTCAGACTCTTTGCTCTGAAATTTCAGCTCAGGAGTCTCTCAAACATTTGACTGGAATCAATGTGTCTGTTTCTCTCTTTTAATATGTGATTGTTGTCTCTTAACTGCACCAGCTCTGCAGCGATGGGCAAGAACACCGAACAGCAAACCTAGACATGTCAATGCTGATTCTGCTCACTAACACTATCAGAATAATCATTAGGCCACATCTGGAAAGCTGAGGCTGTTGGGGAAGGTTCCTCACACTTACCAGCCACTTTATCAGCTACACCTGTTCAGGTCTGGTTTTCTATACAGCACCAACTCACTCCCATGTGGGAGACCGGAGTTAGAATCCCACAGGGGACGAATATTAACAGTTGGAACCCCAGCTGGGTCCTTTGGCAAGATCCTTAACGCCACTGCCGAACCACCGTAAGTCGCTGTGGAGAAAAGTGTCTGATGAATGCCAGTAACCGCTGATGAGTGTGCTGTATACTGTGTTTACACAGGCCTGAAGAGAGGCTACTGTATCCATTCATTCGTTGGTTGTTGTGCATGGATCTGTACTGCGTTTATTTCAGCATGCACATGTGTTATATACAGACACATGTGGGTGTTTTTTCTGTCCATGTGTGATATGCTTTGATTCTGTGCTTCCGATCTTGCAGAGCTGTGTGACTTTCATTTTGAACAGAGCGCCTGATTTACTTGCTTTGATTTAACCTTATTTAATAAAGGAACATCATTTTTGTTATTTTATAGCATCGAACAGAGAAAATGAAATAAATCAGGTTTTTAAAACCTCAGGAGAGCATATGGTCCAAAAATGGTTATTTTGGAAACTTTGTCTAAACCTTGTGCATTAAACTTCTCTGAGTCACTTTATCAGCGCTTACCTGAGCAGAGACAACGTTTACACGTTGTTCTATTGTTTATTAGAGGCTTAGAGCTGTAGCTGGATCGTTCCACAAAAACATTCATAACCATCATGAAAGTATATATATATANCTGTAGCTGGATCGTTCCACAAAAACATTACTAACCATCATGAAAGTGTTTTTTTTTTTTTTTTTTTAAGTAAGCTCAGAGCTTATTTGATTTATGCCGTCATGCTGCTTATTCTTCACCAGTAACATATATACTTTTTACTTTGTTTTAATTTTTGAACATTTTTATTTCAGGCCATGACTATTTGCTGGCATGTGAACCGTTTTTAGTTGGAGAAAATGTGTGTTAGTGGATTGAGCTGGCACGCTGAGCTGATTAACGTTACCGTGGAGATTCCTTTGGTTTTCACCATCAGCAAACAGATTGATTTTCGTTTCCCTGACACCACTTGAACTCATTTTGCTGTCAATATAAAGCGTAAAAACTATTTCATCAATTCTTTTGCTCATCTTTCTGGATCAATTCTCTTAAATGAGATTCTTTGATTTCAGACTACCTGGGATATATGTGGCCTGTTCCCTGTTAGGACTGAACGAACATTTTGATAACATCGCCCAAACTTGTCCTCAGTGTCTTTTGGTATTTTCTCAGAAAATTATGGGCTTCACAATTACTTCTTCCTCTGCAGACAATTTAAAAGCAATAACATCCAGCTCTTGGCATCTCAGCTGTGACAGACCTGCTGATTGGACAACAGGATCAAAAATAAGAATGACTGCAGTGGCCATGGCTGAAATATACAGTGTGGTATTTCTCCAGACGCCGTTAAAAGCGGACAATAAAAGCTGCTTTTTGTTTCATTTCCTTCAGATAAGTTGAAATTCCTTTAAAAGTACTAATAAAGTTCATCCTTCAGAAATATATCGACATGAAAGAAAACCTGCTGCTTCTGGAAAAGTCTTTTTTTTTGTTTTTGCTTTTCTGAAAAAAAAAAAAAATTACATATGTATATATATTTATATATATATTTTGCAGAACATATATGACTCAGGTTAGACCTTTAAGTACACCCACTTAAACACACACAAACTATCCCATTCACACACACAAATCAGCAGTTTTCCTGGGGTTCACAACTATTCTTTTAGCACCATGGGTGGGACTAACGATATGTTCAAACTGTGCCTCAAGCTGTGGAACTCCTGCGGCACCAGCAAATACAGCTGCTTTTTCTTCCCTCCTCCAGCCCTAAAATCCATTCAAAGCAGCTATGTTGTCATGGCTACACATTTTTGTCTACTTGAAATGATGCTGGACACTGGGGTATTATGTCAGTAATAAATTATTGATGAGGGAGAAATTCACATCCTCCCCAAAATAAATCAATTTAAGAGGAAAGGGTGTTGAGCTGAATTTAACGAGAAGATGATCACTTATTTGGATGAAAGCTTCAATGTGCTAAAGGCAGGAGAAAGCTGGTTAGTACATAGACCTACGTTATCATCCTGGTCCTCGTCACTGTCGTCGTCGCTGACCACCGGCTTGGCTTTACCTCGGCTCTGCCTCTTCTTGCCTTTGTCGTGGCTGCGTGCTTCCCTGCCCAGTTTGATCTTCATCCGTACAAACTTGGCTGAATTAAAAAACAAGCAGGAAACAGGAGCACTGGTGTTTATCCTCCCACATACATGCAGAATTTCTTAATTTTTAGATCAATGCCTACCAGAAGAAAAACTAGGTTTAATCACTATATGGATAGAAAATTAGCCTTTTATAATGTTGAGATTTAGCTGAATAATTTTGTGAAGCTAAACTGCAAACTATTTTAAACCTTCGTTATCAGTATAACTGATAATCTGTTGCAGCTGATACTCAAACACTGTCGATTGATTTCCCCTTTACACAAAGACTTTTCTTTTCTGACAATTAAAACACTGAAATAAAACCCATGGCATCTTTTTAGATAAAGTATGAATGGTTTCAGAAAAACAAAGATTAAGGGCGCATTCACACTGGTGCTGTTTGGTCGACTTTAAGGGAACCCTGGTCCATTTCCAAGGATAGTACAGTTTGTCTGGAGTAGTGTGAACAGTCATTTGCACTTTGGTGCAGACCAAAGATGCTAACTCTGGTCTGATTGAAAATGGAGGATCTTGGTCCACTTGCAGATCAACTCTGATGCAGTTTGCTTCAGTCCCATTTTCCCCAGGGGGCAGGTAAACCCTGATCTCTGTTGCATTTCCTCAGCCAACCGTACTCTTACCAGGTAGGTGCGGTATAGGCTGGACAGCGATAGACGCGAAAGCTACATAACAGCAAGGTGCAACGTCTTCCTGGACATTTAATGAAGATTGTGACAGAAACAAAACAGGAGAATGGTGGACATCCAGTGTTTTGTGTTGTTTCTTAATGACATGTGGCTTTAAACAACTATATTTAAACATGGCTTTGTTATTAGTGCTGAGTAGGACTGCAACAATTAGTCGACAATAAAAATAGTCGACAACGAATTTTGCAGTCACCTATTGTCGGCAAAAAAAAAAAAAATGTTTTAATAGTCGATGACTACTCGACTATCAGAACAGTCATCAGTTCCAGCCCTAGTGCAGAGTTGCAAGATGAGTGTTCGTTCTTTTGATCAATCAGTGATTTGTAGCATGTTAAGCTCCAGGGTTGGATTAGTAAGATTGGGACCACAACGTCCTATCCCAGAAAAGTAGGACGAGTCAGGTCGGATATTCTGGCACAAAAAAAAAAAAAAAAAAAATCATACTCTGTCATCCAAAACCAACCTGGACTAAATGGTGGAAATGTGACTTTATGATATGAAAGCAGTATGAAAACAAACCCATGCAAAGAAAGGTGCAATGTGTCGTTTCGCAATGTGTGGTCACTTCCATTACAAGGGGTATCTGTATCTTGAAGTAAAGTCTTGATGATTTCATGGCTTTGGGTGCCCTGAAAATCTGTATCAAAATCTAATCCACCTTATCCGTCCCCTCAGATTATTAATTATTCATCAGCTTCTTTTTTATTAGTGTTGTATATATCTTGTTCATGGTTTTTATGCTTTCATTGTTCTGTGTAAAATGGCAGTGAAGCTATTCTGATTTAGATTCTAAGATGTTCCCAACACAAAGAGAGCATCTCCTTGGTAACCAAGAAAATAGAGGAGAAGCAGTTCTGGCTTTGTTTGCTAGAGCTTTACTCTTATGCCATGTCAGACAGAAATGATCAGAAGAAAGAAGGAAAAGCCCATTAGGTGGAGCAGATAGTTCAGCGAGCGCTGCCCTTTTATCATCATGCATGTCCGCAAGCCTTTTGTCCGCCCTGTTGTCAACCCTTACATTTTTACGAGGGCTCCTGACTGTCCTGCCACCCTTTTCTAAAATGCTATTATGGACAAACAAAAAGAATATATATAAATAAATATAACAAACCAAGCCTGAGGTTGCCCTTAGTGACAGTTCCCTCCCAGTTCCATTTAACCAGATTCCCCACTTGCAGTAAATTGTTTGACCTCCAATATGCAGGGAAGTTTTTATCTTCCGCTCCCGTCTGTTTACAGTTTATTTTTTGCCTGTGTTACAGTTTGAAGGCAACAAGGTCCACAGTGCTCGAGTGGGATGGAAGTGAATAACAAAAGACCAGAGCACACCGACTGGGCTCCAGTGTAGAATTTTAACGAGATGACAGAAAGTTGAACGTGTGAGAGTGTGTGCATCTTACCCTCAGCCTCTGACTCGTAGTCGTCATCATCATCATCATCATCATCATCACTGTCATCTTCACTGTCTTCATCCTTGGCAATCTTCTGTCTGGCACTCTTGAATACAGACTGAAGAACAATGGAGTCCTCATATATCTTTGAGGAAATAATAAAAGGCTGTTAGTTACACTGGGCGTAAAGCGCAGGAATAAAGAAACAGACATAGAATAAATAAATTAAAATGAATGTAGGCACAGGGTCAAAGAGAAATGATGCATGTAGCAAATAATATGTAGGATTTGCATTTCAAAGAAGATGGCTTAACTACTGAACTTGAGAAACCTGCAGACTTCCGTTCGAACACACGAGCAGGTATATTAAAAAAAAAGCGTTTGGGATTAATTAAAGGCAGCAAATGAGAAAGTAAAGCTCCAAAGCAGAGTTTCTAACCTGGGAGCCCTCCAGGTTGAACGTCTGTGCATTTTGACAAAGCAGCATCACGTCCTTCTCCAGGTCTCCCACATTCCTGTATTTATGGTTTCTCACACGTTCCTGAAAAATACAAACAGTGGCCTTGAGCAACAGCCTGAATCAAGCTCTTTAAAATACCATTGATTTTTTTTTTTAGGAATTTGGTATTCTGGTCATTTTATTTTAGGTAGGGCTCTGTGAAGTACTGCAGGAGACTTAAATCATAGCACCATAAAGGCAGATGAAGAGCAAATTTTCACCATTTAAAACTACTTAAAACTTACATCAGCTTAAACAAACTCTACAATCCTGTGTACAAAGGTTTTGCACCATCAGCACAACAACGAAGTTGTGTTTACATCTACTCCATGTCAAGATGCTGACTCTACAGGACCCAACTTCAAAACAAAAACGGCCAGTGTGTTTATATCCTGGCTGCTGGTGTGTGACACAATGGCCTAAAGAAAAACACAGCCATGAAATGATGTAAAAAAGTTGTGAAAAGTAGTTTCTCAGCCTTGTACTGCTGCATGATTACAACACGATTATAAAACGAGACAGAAACAAAGTTTTCAGATCAAAAAATTATGTTGTAAGAAAGAACTTACTGATTAGAGTGCAATGAGTTAAAACTTAAATTACTGCTGAAAAAGGACAGTAAAAAGTTCAACATATGTTAGTTTCATCATATACGTTCTCATAGCGAAGATCAGAAATAAACATAACTGCTTTGGATTTATTATAAAAAGATCTTAACTGTTCCATAGAGAAGATTCATCATAGTGTTCATTATTATCATAATCTTATCCCTCATTTACATTCCTGTCTGGGTCATCGTGGTTAACAAACCTTGATCTTCTTGAAATCCACTGGTTTTCTTATCAGCTCGTAATATTCAGGGAGCTCCTTTCTGGATGGAAGCTGGACAAAGACTTCGCTCAGTTGTCTTCCAGACCTACAAATACAATGTTTGTACATTTATCCAGTTTTTGAATAATGCTTTCACACTTTATGCCATAAAGTTGCAGAGAATAGATTTAAACTTTCTTTCAAAGCTCTAGTGTGCAGGATGTAGAGACATTTAGCAGGACAAACTGCATATTCCAGCCAGATGAATTCTCTCAACCACACTTCCCATGAAAAGTCAGTCACTTTTTGTTCCTTATGGACTACTGTGCTAAAATGTCAGTGCTACATGGAAGAGGGGAAGGTGGGTGACCTGCAGTGTGTTTGGATATAAGTAATAAAAATACAATGATTATCATTTTCAGACAATTCTGGACTAATGATGATTTTACAAAAGTATTTTCTAAAGATACAACTGTTCAGGAAGAATTTCAGTATAAATATTAGTCTAAAATCTTCGACCTCAAATATCANACACACACACACACACACACATATATAGAAGGCAGCACAATTAATTTAGTGTTAATGCTTGATATGCTTGGCCATTTCAAGATTAGGAAGGTCAACAACAAGCTAGTGAGCACTAAGAAAGAGCAGCAATAATACAGCTATAAGGAATGAAGAGGAGCTCATATTAGGAGAATGTGGAATAAAATCCAAACCATTTGCAGAACTGATTTTATGCTGCAAGAAAGACTGAAAAACACAAATTTCAAATCTTGTTCATCCATTTAATTCCAATACATCCATGATTATATTTATACATTAAACATGTTCAGTGTTTTATCTAATTCAAAGTTTCCCTTAGATAATGCATAAAATACAGCTGCAAATGAGCCCACACAAACAACCCACAAAAAAAGAACATTCATCATTTTGCTCCAAGCAAATATTGACAGGTTTCTCTTGAACTGCATTTTCTCCCCAGTTCATTTCCACACAGAGCCGAGGAAATGGGAGAGATTGTTTGTGTTTCGTTCCTTTTATATCAACCTTGTAAACCAAGGCTTTTGTCTGCTCTTGTGGAAAACACGTTTTCTATACCACTACTAATCCACCTGCCTCGTTACACATCTTTTGTCTTTCCCAGTCCATGTAAACAAAATCTCTGAGAGCACATTGTATACAGTTTTACCAGGTTTAAAGCATTTTTTAAAAATAAAAATGGAATTTTTTTGATTTACCTATGAGAAATAAAAGTGTAATGTGAAATGTGTTAAGAGTTGTGATTCAGAAGCAGAGAAGCTCAACGTGAGATGCTGTAATTATGTTTTTACTTTGTGACTGTTTTGTAAAAGAGAAAGTCCTGGACATATCAGTATTTCAGGCAGATATCGGAGCACTTGCCAGCAGATTGCTCTGATATTTGTGATGTCTCTTAGCATAGAGCCACTTCTGGGAACACAGCTAACACCCTGGATTTCCTGGAAACCATGAAGGCTTCAAGCAAAGCTTGTGACAGGAAGACAGTAAAATAACAACTAATATCAAAACAATCATGTAACATTATTTATTTGTAGATCACAGTATGCTTGGGCATGAGATCTCCACACTGGTTCACATTAACTGGTCGTGAGGAGGAAATTAAGCCTGGACTGTTGACCAGCTACACTGAGGAGATAAAAGTTTATTAAAGCTCAGTCGCATTTAAGCTAAAATAACATTTGTTTCATGCAGTCTGAAGACGCTGTTTGTTTTATGTGGAAACAGCATTGTAAGCCTGTAACCCAAAGTTCTGGAGAGGGAATTTTAAAGTCTCTTCCAAATTGTTCAAGTGAGAAGAGTGCCAGACGTATGGTGGAGAGGATCAGGGAAGAGCCACCAGGAACTGAAAGGGGGGGGGATTACTTGTGTACGAGCAGATATCACTTTCCTGGAAAGGTTTTCAGCACAGCCACTGCATATATGAGTAACAGGAAGAAAAATGAACAATGTTCTTCTGTCACTGAGAGACATTTTTCATGTGAGTTTAAAAAAAGAAAACCTAGACCAAACAGACCACACATTTAATCTCACTGCAGTGCTAAACTCAGTACAAGTACATGACTTCAGGTCTGTTCACTTCTAGGCTGGTGACCAAAAAGAACCTGGCACTTTCCATTGGATAACCAAGACATGCCCCAATTGTACTCCGATAGCATCACAAAGTATTTCTTTTCTATGTTTTAAAATATAACCAGGTTTCAGGCAGTAATGCACCAATTTGATTTTGCCAACCGCTCAAAAATATAAAGAAGAAGAAGAACTGCAGAAAGAGATGGGGGTTTACTGAACGCACAGTGAAGGGAGAATAGAAAGAAAGATACGGAGAAACAGGTAACTGGGATGAAAGAGGGCAGATATCTTGCTCTTGGTTTAACGGTAAATGTGTTTGTTATTACACCTTCCTCATGTCTGTGATGTTATGAGTATAGTAAGTTAAATAGTTATAAGTTATAGTAAGTTTTAGACCCCTTGTTCTGTATATATAAGAGCAGGGTATGGGAATGTTTATTCCTCCAAAAAAGGCACAGTAGAAAAAGTTTGATCCCTCTTTACTACTGCCTGCATCTTAAAATATAATAAAAAGATTATTTAATAGGAATTTAGTAGCTGAGGATTTAATTTATAAAAATAGAGAAATGACTAAATATCTGCTTGCTCTTCTTGGTAAAAATGCTTTAGATGCATTACAGTAAGGCAGGCAGCTCTAAGTGACTGCAACAATGGAAGCTTGTCAAACATGAAAGCTACTCATCATCTGTACTCAGCAGAGACACGTCGCCGTCAAAAGTTCAGTCCTCCATTAATATCTGCTCATGACAGGTTCGCTGCTGTTCTGTCAGAAACATGTTGCCCACCCAAACAGCCAAATGCACAATCATGCTAATTAGGCGGCGCATTGTAAAGACGTTGATTGACACTGCTGTGCTTAGATAAATGAAGCTTGAGTTGCTACGCTGCTCTCGCTCGTGTCCCTGCCATTACAGCTTAAGCACTAAAGCATTCTTACATAGGAAGTCAGATGAACTGTTAAAACTATAACAAAAGTCTGACTACTGCTCTGAAGTTAAGGTCCTGAGGCTGTTTCAAATGTAAAACACGCCAAAAGAAAACACTGTTGACATTATTCTCTAAATCGTCAAACCCCTCATCTTTTATTTACAACGACAGACTTAATCCCCTGCAGACAGACTATTAGCCTTATCCTCTGCTTGTGAAAACCTCCATTATTTTAATGACTCTTTCGTCTACGTCCCCCATTCTGCAGCCTTTGACAGGTTTGAGCCTGCGACTCTCCTCTATTTACGGAACATGGTCAGCTGAAACCTCCAGGTTCTCCTAATGATGCTATCCCTCTTCATTTATTTAAAGAAGATTTTCCCACTTTGGGGCCATCTTGTTGATTGCCGTCTGACGTTTTTAAACCTCTGATTAAAAAAAAAAATCTGACCTTAAACCATTTAATTATAGGCCAAGTTCTGATTGATTAAGTCTTTCTGTCTCAATTAAGTCTTTTTGGATGAGAAGTTTAGAGGTTTTCCAGTTTGGTTTTATGTGTTTTGACAGTACTGAATCAAAACAACATATTTTTATTTACTAATTATGGTGATGATGTTGCGCTTGTGCTCTTAGATTTGACTGCTGCATTTCATACAGTGAATCATGATAACTTCTCTCCTGGAGCAGTGTGTGAGCATTAAGGATGCAGTGGTTCAGCTCATATTTAATGGAGCACACCTTCTCGGTTGGCTTGGGAGACCTTCTTTT
>CM047985.1:5734514-5747375 GCA_026261665.1 Melanotaenia duboulayi
AAAAAAGAGCATCCTGACTAAGACCAATACCAATAGACCAATAGACCAAACTAAGTTTTCTTTGTTCTTCTACTTGGATTTATTTTTTTAAGGAAGCACAACATTGACTCTGAATGTTATGTGGATGTTTTGATGATATTAGGGCTTGGATGTCCTTCAACTTGATTTAGTGATAATAAGCTGTTTTTTGGTAGTTCCACTGTGACCCCCCCCCAATATGGATACTGGTTCTTTGGTGCAATGTGTTGAGCCAGCCATTATGACCCTGGGGGTAGTAGTGCATACTGACCTGAAGTTGGACAGGCAGATTAAGGCAGCTGTCAAACAAGCTTCTTTACAGCTAACACAGCTGGTTATACAACCTGTCTCACTGCTTGGAACCAAAATTATCAAGCTGTGTCTCCATCCACCGTTTAAAGTCACGCTCCATTTGCTTTAGCTCAACGTGAAATCTGAACTCTTTTGGTCTTGCCATCTCATAAGTTACAGAAAAGCACCAGGGGTGTAATTCCCGTGTGAATCAGGCCACCAGAAGCACACGAGGAAGATTTAAATCAGTCTTACCCATCTCTGTAGTTGATCACTGTGTCGATGATGGTGTTCATTTGCTTGGTGAGTTTGGGGGGGTTGGGAGAAAACTTCTCTGCTGGCGGTCGCCCACGTCTCTTCTTAGCCTTTGCGCCTCCATCGTCTCTGCTGGAGGAGTCTTTGTCTTGACGTCTTTTGCGTTTGCGCTTTTTTAGCCTGATCTCTTCCTCCATCTCCTCCAAGTTTCCATCCTCGATGGCCTGGAGGTTCAACACAGGGTTAAAGCTTCAGTCACTTCAATCTGTGCAGTATGATGCAGAGCTGTAGTGTCCCCAGATGAAAAATAACTGTTTAATTTATGGCATTTAATTGTTCATTAGGAGTTATATTTAAACATAAAATTAACTGCATTCCCAAGAGGGCTGCTGGTATATTAATTTTACCCTCCATACGACAGCTTATGCCATTTCAAACTGAAAAAAGGTGCTGAAATTCATGTCTTTTGCCACCCTGAAAAAAATTATTGCTTCATCAAAGCATGTTTCATGTACAGTGTGTATTCAGCCTTGTCATGGTGCTTATTGGACAGCCAACAAGTCTGCACAATTCTTTCTTCTTTTAATGAGAGCTTGTTTACACTTCAGCCAACAGTGGTTTCAACATACTGTCACCTTGGCCTCAAAGTGTCTTTGTTCTATTTTAGTTTCCCCTGAAACCTCGGAGCTGGTCAATAAAATGGATCTGCCAGGCTTCAGATGTCTCCCCAGGGGACTGCGTCACAGTCTATTTGGTGTGGGTGACTGAATGCCACCAACATTACACCAAGCGATGCTGTGGCTTCAAATTATAAGTAAGACTTGCAGATGGTGGGTAATGACTGCACGGGGCATGAAAATATTTAATAAAAAAGAATTATAGAAATAAAATTATTAGACTTTGTAGCATAGAAGTAAACATGCGGGTGTCCTGATCTTAGCTGAATTTGAGACAAGTATCAAAATAATTGTATGGAAAAATAAAAAGAATAA
The DNA here is from genome assembly GCA_026261665.1 of Melanotaenia duboulayi. Classification (NCBI taxonomy): domain Eukaryota; kingdom Metazoa; phylum Chordata; class Actinopteri; order Atheriniformes; family Melanotaeniidae; genus Melanotaenia; species Melanotaenia duboulayi. Next base: position 5,736,071 of record CM047985.1, read on the forward strand.
AATTTAATGATGTGTTAATATTTTATGTTTTCTCTGTACTATCTATGGGATAGAAGAAACACCACCTTAGAATAATTCCATTTTTGGATGGTAAACATAGTTGAAACTACTGAGAGCAGATAATATAGTCAGAATAACAACATTAACAATAAATACATAAGTAGACACCATTTCATTGAGGGCTGTATGTAGGATGTAGCAGACTTGTTTACAGTTTTAATCAGACCCTGCTTAGCTCAGTTGGCAGAGCATCCGCCATGTTCAGTTCCCCCGGGGGACAAAAATGAACACCTTGCCATTGGGTCCTTAGGCAAGAAATTCATCCTGCTGACTTGTTACCTTTTAATTGATAAATCCTGAAATTTCCATCCTTCTTGGTTATAAATATTTGATTTTATTACATCAACATTTAAATTGAGATTTACAGGAAATATTTAACTTCTGAAAACTGCTGTTGAAGAGCAGCTTGTTTTTACAAATCAGTGCTTTCAAGCAAAGTTGTTGCACTTTTGTTGATATAAACATACTTTATATATAAAAGTCTGCACGACACCAGTTTTGAATAATCACTGAAATTTGTATGTAATAATTTTAATAATGATGATTTTTAAAAAAATAAATAAAAAGACGACTAGAGAAACAAAAAAAAAGTTTTTGTAAGATTTTTCTACATAAGATTTTGCAAGATTAATATTTTATTATTATGGGGTTGTGCACCTTCACAATGCATTTGTCATTTGCTGCCATGTGCACCAGCACACCTTTGCTCACAAACGTATTTGAGCTCTGGACGTCCTGTTATTACTCTACGCTTATGAACAAATGGGGTTACATGACCAACTCTGGAAAATTTATGAAAGAGGGACCTGAATACAACTTTTGAACGACTGTAAATAAATGAGGCACATATGGAATCAGCCTTTACCCTTAGCCACTGTTTTTCTGTCAGTGTGTCGCTGTAGTCCACGTCCCGACGACAGCGTGAGCCTCGACCAAACATCTTCTCCTCTTCCTCCTCATAGGTGAGCCTTTCCACCTCAGCGTCATCTTTGATGATCCAAGAGGGCAGCTCGTCCTCCTCCATCAGACGAGGCTTACGTTTTGGGTTCCTGGCGTCCTCTCGCCGCCGGTCCATGTCCATGCGCTTGAGAAGAAAAGAGAGGAAAACCACATAAAGAAAACTGTGACACAATTGTGTTTCTTGGTAGATCCCATAAGACAGATTTATATTTATAAATTATAGATAGATGGAAATACAGAGGGACCAAGTGTAGTTTGAAACGTTTTTAGGAGAAAAAAAGAAGGACTTTGAAACTCAGCTAGTTTGAAACTGGTGGAATAACAATTAAAAGTACTGTACTTGTAACCATGGCAACGCTTCAATAAAGTCCCTGAACGTAAACAACCTACAGTTGTTTTGGCTGAAGAGCATGAAAGTCAGCTTCACTTCATTCACAAAGACTTTTCATTGAAACTGTTTTTATCCAAAATGTGAACAGAATTCAGATTTTACAAACATCTTCTTACCATGAAGAGCTCAAACTCATCTTCATTGCGGGCTATCATCTGGTTAAGGGTTTCATCATCAGGTACCTCATCTTCCTCCTTAAATTTCAAAGGATGAAATTATAAACACATCGTCCACATTTCCATACAATCCTTTTGTTCTCAGTTTTAACTGCAGCCAAACACGCTTCTCCTGCTCAGTTCAATGAAAATTTTTTTTTTCTTTTTATGAAGTAATTAATAGCTGAGAATGTACCACAAACTTATCTTAAATATATTAAAACACCTCTCTGGACCTTAAAACTGTCTCAATACATAAAACATTATTTAACTTGAGGGAATAAAAACACATTAATTCATATAAATCACAAAAATGAAATATTTTTATTTTACAGATAAACATTAAATTATTAAACAGATCTTTCGAACCTCGTTCTGCTCCTCGTGCTCTAAAATGGCCTGGAGGAAGGCCCGGCGCTCATGGCTCGAGGACTTCTGGTCAAACATGCCCGCCTGGATGACCTTCTGATCTACGTTCAGTTTGTATTTGGCAGCTGCCAAGATCTTCTCTTCTACGCTGTTGACGCTGCAGAGACGAAGCACTCGCACCTCATTTTGCTGGCCGATGCGGTGAGCCCGATCCTGAGCCTGAAGGTCCTGCAATCAGCACATGGAGGGAAACGCTTCAGTGATATAACAGCCAGCTGTGTTAACCTGAGCGTCAGCCACAGCCAGCAGACAACAACCCAGTAAAGCCAGCTACGAAAACTACAACTCAAGCTGTGACCTGAGGGTCTGCACCTCAGTAACTTTAAACATGGAATTTTTTATTTCCTCAGCAGAGAACAGGTATTAAAAAAGATAAATATGAGATATATTATATATATTTGTGTTATTTAGCTATTTACTTCAAAATATACCACCCTGCACAGCAGACTGTTTAAAAAGAATATGTTTGCAAGTTTTGAGACTAAACATGCAAATATAATAGTCTGCTTCCCTCCTGACACCTCATTTTTGTCAAACCAGGTACTTACATGTGAGAATCTTCAATAATAAGAAAGATTAAAGGATCTTTGGTGGATTATTCACACAGCTGTGAAAAGACACCCAAAACCTGCTGCTGTTGCTAAGATAATAACAAATTTAGATTCTAGTATAGCATGAGTGTTAATGCGTTATGATTTAACTCGTGAACTCCACAGATTAATCTCTTCACATTAACGTGCTAAGTTTGACAGCCCGAGGTTTTTCCACACTGGTATCGGGTTCTGTAGTATCGGAACACTTTTATGAATACAGAGTATGAGTAGATGCATGTGGTACTGGACCATACGGTATGACATCATCGGCACAGGGAAAATGAGATATTTAACATCCAGCTGAGTGTTGAAATCCTTGTTTTAGGTTGTCAGCAACACTTAATTGGAAAGAAACCTTTACATGAAAGGAAATTGCGTACTAGATTATTATAAAGGACATTGTCCTCACAGGTTACGAGTAAGAAAAAATGATGGATGTACCTGGTGCGGGTTCCAGTCACTGTCAAAGATGACGACGGTGTCGGCAGCCTGCAGGTTGAGGCCGAGGCCACCGGCTCTGGTACTAAGGAGGAAGATGAAGTACTGAGATCCCTCCTCATTAAATTTCTTCAACAGCGCAGCTCGATCCTCAGACTTGGTGGTTCCTGAAACAAAAAATGCTCTTTTTGTTTACTATATAACAACAAGCAATATTAAATCGTACATTATTATTTGTCAAACTGAGCTCAGTTACATCAATAACAGGCCTGAATCTTTATTATTTGACTTTCAAAATGCAAATAAGAGGAATTCAGTCAAATTCTGAATGACTTTGGTCCAATGTTCCCAAATGTTCTTCTAAAATCCAAACAATTCCAACCATTAGAGAAAAAAAAGGGGCTTCATTCTCCAATAGAAACCAGCTCCAATAACAATCCATTTCCAACCATCTTACCATCGAGACGTAAATACTGAAAGTTGCGGTAGCCGAAGTAGTCCTCCATGATTGTCATGAGCGTGGTCATCTGGCAGAACAGCAGGACTCTGTGGCTGGTGGCCTGGAGCTTGGGCAGGATGCGATCCAGGAGCTCAAACTTCCCAGAGGCTCGGTACAGATCAGGCCTAAGTGGAGATGGAGATGTTTAAAATTCATTGTAAATTCTCCTTGACAGCTGGTATTAATTACAGCCTCTGTGGCATCTTAAACTGACAGGAGTGAATCAGCCTGAAGGGAGAAATAACATCCTGATGCTGTGTCTTCATTTTTGTATTCAACACTGATGCTGGTAGATGTAGCTCTTTTTATATTACTTATGTGAAACTTTGTGTCTACAGTATGGAACAGCTTAATAAGAAGAAGCTATTAGGACAGTGTATGTATGAATGTTTCATTCAGCCTGCATCTCCACTCTAATCGCTCCATTTGCTCAGCAGGAGGAAATGTACCCAAACAACTAATGTAAGACATGTTTTTGTGTGGGTTACTTCTCCCTTTGATATAGACAGTTTAATTTCAGAAAGTATCCAGCATAATAATTTATTTAACTCTTTGTCTTTAGCTGCTCTGACACTTAAAGCCACCATCTACAAACCGCATGTCTGTTAGTCATTAACAACATCACTTTAAGCTTTTTATAAAAGCAAAGAAGCAATGTTCATAATAACTAAGAAAACATTAAACTTAACTTAACTGAGCTGCTATAATGAACTCATATATCCTCTGCTTGTAGGAACTATATATATATTTATCAGATTTGAATGATATAAATGATATAAAGTCACTGAGTGCTTATGGTTTGACTTGGCTGGTTAACTGAACCATTGTCCTTGTCCCAGTATACATGCATGGGACATTCATGGTCATAGTTACTGGCTGAACTATGTCTGACATTCTTCTAACTTTCTCTCCAGGAGGTCGTCGTACATGTCAGTCCACTGCAAAGGTGACTCATATTTATATAATCCAATATTTATTCAGAATTGTTAATCACAGCTGTGTATGTGCTAAAAATCATCCTCTCTTGGTGAGATAATGCTAAACTGAGAGTCTCCCTTCACCATTCACCTCTATACTTTTCGGCAGTTTTTTACCTCCCACTTTAAAAGCTAACACCAAGACCATGGGCTCTAACCACCAAACACCAAAAAAAACACAGAAAGTGACGCCACCACGCACAAATGTACTCCAAAATAAATCTGATAATGGATCCATAAATGTAGACGAGTATTCGAATATCATATTTTAGAAGTGAGTGTAAGCGCAGCAGATCAGACTTTAACAGACATCTGATTTTGATGGTCACGTAAACGANTAACAGACATCTGATTTTGATGGTCACGTGAAAGAGCTCAGTGTTTCATAAAAAGTTATCTGAGAACGTTTTTACTGTTCAGAAAAATTGGTTTTACATTAATATCTGTAAAGAAATCAATATCAAATTGGATTTAATCAGAATCTAAATGAATCAGCTCTTTTTGAAAGAAAAATTTGTGATGCGTATTTTTTAAGTCTCAAATCTTTTTTAAGTGCTCAAAAATTGCAAACCTATAAATAAATGAGCATCTCTGCAACCACAAGGTCTATTTGAAGACTTCTGGAGGCAAAGGGAACACTGATGAGATATATATGTGTTACTGGCTTAAAGGGATTGGCTTCACCTTATTTAGCAGATTTTATGAACATCCACACCCCTGCAGTCTGCTGCAAGCAGCCAACCATTTTCTCTCAGATCTTCCAAAATTCAAAGATTATCTAGTTTTTTCTGTGGATGCTTCAAATTTATGTAAAAACTCTGCCCGTCCACTTACGCACCACCCACACTGTTTCTGACTAGACTGTGGCTTTCACTCAGGTGGGATCAAAATTTTAAAATTTGCTTCCATGTTATTTTTCTTTTAGCCTTTTGCTTACATTTATTGTTTTTACTGGTTTTATATTTAATCACCTTGATGTCAGTTGGTAATTTTTATAGATTTTTAGTAAATGTGAGGCATTTTTTGGGTTCTATAGAAGTAACTGTAACTTGACTAAAGATGCTCAGTGAGATGAGGCGTGTCCGTGCAGCTTACCCACTGATGATGCCGTTAGGGTAGCCCAAGTGCTCCGCAAAAGATTCCTGGATTAAACACCATAATTAATTGTCCAAAATATTTCGATATGTGGAAAACTTCCAAGACTAGGTATCTTTGATGAAAGTAATATACGAATGAGACAATCGCGCATTAGCAGATACAGATAAAAATGTTTTTGCTCTCAGTGATACACACCTCAATGTGCTGGAACATGTATGGATGGTTACATATCTTCTTCAGCTGCATGATGGTGTTCATTAGAGTCTTAGCACCTCCTTTACCCTGGGGAAATTTAAAGATATTAACAAAAAATCACTCTAAAATGAGCAACAGAAAACTGTCAAATATCAACATGGTCTCAGACAAACAGCTCAGACAGTCTGACACACAGATAAAACAAATACACACAACGAGACCCAAGAAGTCTCTGTGATTTCTACCTTCTTGTCTTTCTCTGAACCGTCTGTTAGGAGGATGCCTTTCTGCATGTGGCGGTACAGAACTTTCTGTATTGCAGACATGTCACATTTTATGACATACTCCACCTGCAAGGACGACAAGAAAGAAATCTTCTGTAGGAGTCTGTGTCTCTGTAGGAGTTGTTTTCTGTGCTGGCAGAACATTTAATATCACAATCCCAGCTCTGAGGTAAGAAAATAATATAAATCACTAAAAAGAAAATATAAAACAAGAGAAGAAGAAAGTAACCTTGTGGTATGCAAGTCTTTCTAAACATTCTCTGAGGACTTAAATGAATTCTATTTAAACCAGTCTTACAGGGGGGTGGCTACTTCTTGTTCATGTGGGAAACGTCTCTTATTTCCACATAAATGTGGCGCTCTGGCTTGGTGACCCCATCACTGCTCCTAATTAACACATGCAGCTGAAATGTTGCTCATTTGAGCAGCAACAGACTGACAGCTGCAGCAACTCTCTGAAGAATAATAGTATTCAAGGTTGGTAAGAGTGCCATTTGAAGAGCGTTTATAAGGCAAGTCAGCTCACGTGAGCCTCCAAGCTAGAGGTTTGTAGGGAAAACACGGAAGTTAAAGATGGTTTTAATAGGAAAAAAGTAAAAAATGACAGCTGCATCAATCAGGGAGCAGCTCATCATCGAAATAAAGACAAAAAAAGAATGTTTCTGCATTTCTCTCGAACGGCTTCAACTGCCATTTGAGTTCCCCTGCTCTGTTGTATTGATCTGAATGGTTTTAAAGGGACTGGCTTACTCATAAAAAACAGTGAACCAGTCACCTGACAAGAATTATACACTTTTTCCACTTGCTTTAAAATTTTAGGCCAAAATCAATATAAAGACCTGAATTGATGGTACGTGATTGTAAAATTAGCTGGATAAAAGACATCCATGCATCCATACCTAGAATTTATTTTGGTAAAACTAGGGTGGAAACTCTGCACCTGTAATCATTCCATAGTAAAGAAAAGGAGGCTTCATTCTCACCTTCTCTGGCAGCTGAGACTCCACTTCCTTCTTCAGTCTGCGAAGCAGGAAGGGCCGGAGCACCTTATGCAAACGGCGAATAATCAGGATGGTCTCCTCCTCATTGAGGTCAACCTAAACAAGTCAGAGGACATTTGATCATAATGATGACAGTGATGGTACCTTCAAAGACTGGTGGGTTTGGAGGAAGGCTATGAGATGGCCAGATGTTCCTCAGATTTCCACTGATTTAGGGCTACTTAAAGAAGCACTAGTGAACTTTGGCAGGTTTTTTCAGTGAGTCACCTGCTAATGACGNAGTGAACTTTGGCAGGTTTTCTCAGTGAGTCACCTGCTAATAACAGCTAAACCTTGCATGCTATCTGTACTCTGAACACTCTAAAGYCAAAGAAAGTCAGTCTGATGTTAACTTGTCTTATCTCTTGCTCTATCCCTTTTTCTTTGTCTTTCTTCCTCCAATAATGCCATCTATAACCATCTATATATCTATAACATATATCTTGCACTTGTTGCTTATTGCACTTCTGGTTAGATGCCAAACTATGTTTCGTTGCATTGTACTTGTGCATGTGTAATGACAATAAAGTTGAATCTAATCTAATCTAGCTTTTCTCTGAGGATTCAGCCTTAATGGGAGTTCAAAACAGCCAGTGTGCTGATATCCAGTTTTTGGCATGTGAAATGGTGCATAAAACTAAACTAAGCAGTAAAGTGATGCAGCACCCCCCAAAGTAAACGTTGTGAAGTTCGGTTCCTCGGTTTCAGGAGCCTCCGGGCAACGACGGCTCCAAAAGCATCTACAATAAATGTTACTGTGCCATCAAAACGAGTCAGAAACATTTATAAGTCAGAAAGGTCTGAGACACGTCTGAACCTGAACTTCCTTCACTGTTATACAATTTATTAATTAATGCTATTTTTGCATTGCAGTGACTTTGGACTTCTCTCGTGAGCTTAGAGTGGGAAGTTTCCAGCACGGTTTTAAACATGTTTTCACAAAACTTACAAGTGAGAAACCTCAAGTGTAGATAGAAACAATAATAGTATTCCTCCAACACGGCAGCCAAGACCCCAGTGACGTAAGCTGAGCTTTCCCTATGAAAGACGAGCAAAAGTGAGCCCACTCTGGGCAAACAAACCTTACAAAAAGGCCTGCTGTGATGCATTAGCGTCAGATTGGCAGCAGCGAACTGTTCTGCCTTTGTTGAGGAAACTAAATCTTCCCTGGAAGCCAGAATTTGCACGACTCTAGTAATCTACATAATTTGAAAGGAATAAACTGATTCATTATGTGGAAAGTGGAGTTGAAATGGGGCAGCGCTACAGATCTGGCAACACATCAGCATCTTCTAGCTCATACTTTTAGACTTACGTTTGGTGGAGGGAAGGGTCAAGTTGACCACCTCATACTGTTGTCACTGACTGTATGTGCATATGCTGGAGTTACACACCATGAATGACTTTAATCTTTAATCAGGAGTAACTATTCTTAATGAACACTGAGTGGATTGATTTGTGCTGAACCACAGTGATGGAGCTCTCACCACTAAGACATGGATCAAACCCTTTCGAGTGCGCCCCAATCGCCCTTCAGAAAGCTTCTGGTGACAAAATGAAGCTTTGGTGTGATTATTCTAATTAACCTCGAGGAAAAAATGTTGTTTGTGTCGCCTTTGTAGTTGCTGTGATTCTGGTACTCAAACAAAACGAGACACACAAATAATACCAAGGCTAATCTAAAAGCTAATTAAATAATAAGATAATTAAACATTTCCAAATCCACTAATAGACTGAAATAATGATGCAGGGAAATGTAAATACTGGTATAAGACTAGTAAATTCCTCTTGTTCGAGTAGTTACCCTCTCTCCCGTCATGGCGAAGGGTGCATTGAACCACTGCTCGAAGGTGCTGCAGCTCTTGAAGATGGTGGGCAGGAGGAAGTTGAGCAGAGCCCACAGCTCAGGCAGCTTGTTCTGCAGCGGGGTACCGGTGAGGAGGAGCCGACGAGGGGCCACATAGTGGGTGTTCAAAACCTGGGTCAGCTTACAGTGGTGGTTCTTCATGCGATGGCCTTCATCCACAATCATATATTTCCAACGAATCTGTAAGTGGAGGAAAACCAAATAAAAACCCCCACGATCAAATTATCATTCAAAATATTATTATTACAAATAGGCTCATAAACTGTCCCATAGAAAGGAAATAGAAAATACTAATTGTTTTGTAGCCTCAAGGCACTGAGGGGCTTTCTAAGTTTTATCCAGAGTTTTAGCCTATTTTTGCCTTTCATTATGCCTCCCATAAAAAACTTCCCATGAGAATTAATTTGTCTTTTAAGAAAATGTTAAACGGGTTCAAAGTAGGGGAGACAGAAGGCTCCACTTTTTGAGACCATTTTAAAAAATAGACTAAACAAACATCTTCTCACAAGCTTTTATTGTTCAGCTATGGAGAGTGTGGCAGTGTGTGGCATCACTGTGTGGTATGCCGCTTGCTCTGCTGCACATATGAAGGGTGTATGATCAGCACAGACCACCAGCTGTTCTTTACCACCCGTCGAACACACTGCCAACACCTGATAACTCAGCAGAGACATCCAAGCCACTAGCTGAATAACCTCCTGCCAGGGCAGGAGGTTATTTCATCTAAATCCATCCATCTGCGTTACGTTGTTAACAGACTGACAAAACAATGCCATCAAATACATCAACTCAAATGTATTTATAAAGCACTTTTCATACAAAAATGTAGCCAAAGTGCTTTACATAAAAACAATTTTAAAAAAGTAACAATTTTAATATTTTAGAAACACAGAGACATCATCAATCTCTCCTCTCTCAAATGCACGGCTGCACCATTGCACACACACACACACACACACATACAAGCGTGAACCCACCTCGCTGCCACCACCGCTACCACCCATCCTATTACTCTGCCTCGGCAGAAGTAATGAAGTCACTATAAATTTCGTCAAGATCATAAACATAGATTTTGTCCCAGTTTTGAAGCATCAGCTCTTCCCTATGACGGTCAATGGCTGTTTCTGCGACGCATCTTATTATTTGCTCTGCCGAGGCGGAGGTCATGTGTTTAGCATTGGTTTGTCTGTCCGCCTGTTAGCAACATAACTCAAAAAGTTATGGACGGGTTTTGATCAAACTTTTAGGAAACCTCAGAAATGGAATAGAGGAATAACTGATTAGATTTTGCTGCTGCTTCGGGTGTTTGAAGTGGAAAGAAGACAATGACCCATTTCACATGTTTGCAAAATTCCTGACCAGTTTCATATCTGCCAAACATTTTCATGGACTTGTCCCTGACTGGAAATTACGCTGCTGCTTGGAGCTGCGCGTCCTTGGTGGATCCACAGACTCTGCTCACTGGAACAAAACCCAGACAGAGATATCTGCTGTGTGTCTAAAGATTCATTGTCAACCTCCCACGTTTTTAATGGGAAAAGAAAAAAGAAAGAAAAATGTTTTTCAAAGAGCAAAAAAACTACAAAAAGAATAAAGTACAACAGTTAAATCTAATCAGACTTGATGCATGATGGTTTTATTTCAACCAAGCAGAGAAACAAGCACCCCTCCCCCAAGAGCTGCTTCAGGAGCTCTGGTCTCCAGATTCCTTCATTTTGCATTACCACAACATCAATACTACAACATCAATAACAGGGCTGTCTGGCCCAAAGAGAAACGTTACGGTCATATGCAGTGTGTCACTCAATATCTCTTCGAGCTGAAGCATAAAATACTACAGAACGACATCAAACAAACAACATGTAACGGCATAAAACATCAAAGAGCGAGAAAAGCGAACATGTTTGGATTATTTATATAAAACTCCAGTGACTACAGATAGGACAAAGAGCTATAAACATAGTTAAAGTTTTCTGGCAGCACACAATTAATCTCACTTATATTAAAACTTTCTGTTTTTAGGTCTACGTGAATCAGCTTCCGCAGGGAGAATCATAAGGACAAGAGTAGCAGCAACAACTTATAGTCAGTCGCTACAAGAAACATGTGAGGGAGCAATGCTTTTCAAATATAAATTCATTCTCCTGGGAAATGTGCCAGGAATAGTTGTTTGAAATAGTTGTACAGACCACTCCAAGGCTCTGTCTGCTTTTATTCTTTACATGATGTTCTCAAAACACACACACACACACCACAGGCAGCCGGATGATTATTTGCTGAATCTGACAAAGTTTATTTGATTAATTTAAATCATTGAAA
>CM047985.1:5751471-5772985 GCA_026261665.1 Melanotaenia duboulayi
CCCACTGTGAGTGTTTCCTTAACTGCACTGCATTAGATCAGAAACGGTCTTTTTCTTTTTCATTTTTACAGTTTTCACCAACATGTTCCCTTTTACATATCTAAATACAAATCAAAGATGATATTTTAAATCAAGCTTAGAAGAAAAAACAAACAAAAGGGGAGAACAACGGTGTGGGATAAGTTTGATCAAAGAGTTCAAACAACCCAGCAAACATCTGGGATTATCTTCCCACAGAGCTCTAATAAACATTTTCTCTAAAGAAAAAAAGTTGCAAAAATTGAAAAATGTTGGATTACTGCGAGTAATAAAACTAGGAGGAAGCTTAATTACAGAAGATGTGTGAAGGCAGATGTAGCAATAGGGTGCAAGTTGGAGAGTGTGAACCTTACAGAGGGGGACAGAGCTTTGATGTCTTACCTTAGCCAGTATGTGCTTGTCCTTGATGATGTATTCATAGGTGGTCAGCAGGACGTTGAACTTCCCGCTGCGGAGCTGAGGCACAAGTCCGCGACGCAGAGCAGGAGTACCCTTATAATGGCAGAGACAGACGAAAGATCATTTCTTTGTGACAATCCAAAAACATGAACTCCGAATGTTTTATATTTAATAAACAATAAGAATTTCTTTTTAAACAGAAAACTTTTAATACCTTGTAGGCAATTTTAACCACAGAAGGTGCCCACTTGTCAAGTTCATAGGTCCAATTAGATAAAGTCCTGGGAACCACAAAAATAAATAAATTATTAGCAGTTATTAGACAAACAATGGGTCTTCTAAGAAAAGTGAACTGAATGCAGAGGAATACAAGACTACAGCTTTAATTAGTCTAGTAGTCCTTTTAAGTTGCTACACACAAACACATGAAGAGGAGAGCTGTTCAAGATGCATTAAGGGTCCTAAGACTTAATGAAGTCTTTTATCAAGGTTCAGACATGATCTACGGAGCAAACATCGAAGGAAACAGGCCCTGCAGTGTTGAAGTGTGCTGCTTTTCCAAAGACTGCAGCTGACAATGAGAGTTTCTAAGAGGAGGCTTTATTTAAAATCCACCCACCACACAGACTACCATAAAGTTGGAAAAATGGTGACTTTTAAGTTTTACTCCACATTTGTTCACAATGCATACTGACAAGCATATTTAACAGTCTGGCCTTGAGCTCAGATTTAAGCCTCTGCGGTGCCATTTTAACTTCAAAAAGATCCGCTCCCCTCGGTAATCAGAAAAAAAAGCTTACTGCTAAAAACAAAACCACTGTTCGTTCTGATCTTCTAACACCCACAGTTAGAAATCATCACTTTAAAGGAATAATAATGAGGGGAAAAGTGTAATTACGAGATACATTTTCTTTCTGAATTCTCCTCCAGCGTGTGAGGTGCCAGGTTTGCTTTCATCTTCTGTGTTTACAGAAGCTGAGAAAAATGGGTTTGAGTGCGTTTAAAATTCAGCCACCAAACAACTGCGTCCTGACTGAGCTCGGAAACAACGTTCCCGCTGCTTTGACCGAAGGCTGGAAAAGTCGTTCCTGAAGGTGTTTAAAAAATCTGAAGGGATTAATGGTGAGAAACCAGCGAGAATAATCACAATCCCATTACGTAAATCTGAATGAATGAATGCCTTCTTATGCTTTCGACTAACAGCTTAATTCACTAAAGATTTGTCCAAAGCCTTTTCTTACATGTCAGCATATAGAAGCCTTTGTGCTTTGCACTATGGGTGAATGGCAACCTTGATTAACAACGATTTTGTATGCTGATGGTCTGGTTTGTGAGAACCTCATTGCATCACTTATCCTGTGCACAAAGCTAATGAGGATGTTACACAGATGTGGGTGATGTGGCTCCAGAATAAAGACTAACATTCCAGTAAACAGGTGGAACAATGTCTCAATCAGCAAAGGGACGACTCTCCGGGTTCCCATTACAGCCATTGTGATTTAGGTTATTAAGGTCAGCACATTTTCATCTAAAAACATCCAATCAAGTTGAGGCACTGCTCAAAACGTAAATAAAAACAAAATCCAATCATCTGAAAACTGCTGTCAACATATATTCTCTACACTATAAACTACAAAGACTGCCAATATTTAATATTACAACTCTGATAGTTTGTTAAATCCTTTTAAATTCAATGTTGGGAAACCGCTGGAAGAGGCACAGGATTTCCTGTAAGCATTTAGGACCTGAGGACACAAATTGTTGAAGCTTTGAAAGTGGGATTCTTTCCCAATCTTGCTCGATGTTCGCCGTATTCTGTACTTCAAAACTCACCACGCTTTTTCAGTTAGAGACGAGTGTGTACAGCAAGTAGGCCAGTCTAGTACTATGAATTGTGTTTCTATGCGTTTTCTGTCCTGTAAGTTTCTCGCGTGAACGGCAGATAATTACGTTCTTACAGTGAGGTTATTCGTGAAAGGTCATGTTAATAAGTATGTTTATCACCAACATTGTCTGGTGTTCTCATGGTGCATATTTTTAAAACTGGTTTGGGATTTCTAGTTTTATACAACATAATTGTAGAAATGAGGTGCTTTGGAGGCGTCTACAAAAACATCGAAACAGGATATCCGGACTTCACTGGAATTGTGGTTTGATCATCTTAAGTCATTTTCAACACTCTGCTGATAAGCTCCATGCCAAAAACATGTGAGCCTGTCCTGCACTACAAAAGTCATGGTGAATGCACAGCTGAGGAGTACTGACGAGAGAGGAACGATGATGAGATAAGGGCCGTTGAGCCTCTTGTGTTCCATCAGGTAGGTGATGAGGGCGATGGTTTGGATGGTTTTCCCGAGTCCCATTTCATCAGCCAGGATACCGTTCAGATTGTTATTGTACAGCGACACCATCCACTCCAACCCTTGGATCTACAACATAAGAGAATTAAAGACATATTTTATCAAAGAAGACGTCGCTTGTACTTCCTCTCCTGTTTATACAAAAGAGGAACAGCGTGAACAGATCAAGAGAGGGAAAACTCAGATCAGTGACTTGCCATATAGAGGAGAATTACATGCTGCAGGTCTAACTCCATATCAAAGAGACTAAATACTTGAAGTGGACAAAGTTTGCTGTGCTTCAAAGAACAAACTTGACAATCAAAAGAAAATAACAAAGCTCTTCAGGAAGCATTAGCAGCCAAAACATGCATGTGGCATGACCTGCTCTTTCTGGTCAAATCTTTGCTCACTTCTTGCTACAACTGCCAAAGAAAACAATCAGTCAAATCTAAATATGTTTCTTCTGCTTTTTCCCTTATTAGAAATTTAAATGGAAACAAGCTGCTTGAGTTGTTTAATCTTATTGCCAATGATATTTTTAGTATAATGCAGAAATAACTATGTCACCTTGTCTGTGCAAAGGAATCGAATTAGAGGTTGAAAGAACAGAAAAGGACTGGAAGGCAGTGGCAGCGGAGAAGGAAGACAACTGTGGACTGCGTGTTACTTCTCTACATGTTACCAGTTATTTCCAGAAGAAAATGGCAGACTGTGGCCAAATTAAATATACTGGCATGCAGAAAAGTTGAGCTGTCATTTCTTTGACAATTCCAGTTTGTTAAACAGATTGATGCTCAAACTTTAGTCAAGTGATCCAATTATTGTACAGCTGACAGTCCAAAGGAGCAGCACTGGATCTCATTTAGTCTGGCGCATAATTAACCAGAGGGATGCTCAGATGGTCACCTGATTGGAAAAGAAAAAAATGTTAATGGCACCCAACGGAGTTCCCCATCTTTATTAATCAGGCTGTCTCACACAGCAATCTGCACCACAGAAGCTCAGAGTCACACTGCAGGTGGTTGTGTCAGTACGAGTAGACAGTTGTCTTTAAGCTTGTCGGTACATAATTAAACAGCCCTTTGGCTAGCAGCAAATCCGTTTGATCACACACACTCTACCTATAAAGACACCTAGGTGACAGCCAAAGCTCTGCTAAGTGAGAACCAGCAAGGACAGATGGTGTTATTTGTCACCAACACTTATTAACACCTTTGTAAAGTCGATACGAGTCACAAATGGGATATCATAACAAAGAGAAGACTGAATTCGTTTAACTTTGCATATTTTACACTGCTAATCAAAAGCTAGATGAAGAATAACATAAAGTTGAATCTGGCTCTTTCTTTTTCCCCTGGCAGGACATTATGATGACCAGTCAACAGAAATATTTAGTGGATTATTTTCTACCTTAAACTGGTCACATGTAGCACCAACATCCAACCAAGGTGACTGGATTACAGCGCTCCATTTGACGGACTGAGATCTGATCACTCAGATGCGGCTACATTCAGATTTCATGTCCTTGTGATAACCTGAACCCTATCCACTCTGGAGACCCATTATAGGACCACAAGCTGACCTTGTTTGGCAAACAAGCAGCTGAGCTACCACCAGGATTTTCCCAAACTACATTAATAAAATTAGCATGATCATCAGGAGTTTTTCACAGAAAACCTCCAGCTCATCTTTCATATTAACCTCTGCAGAGAAGGAACAAAGCAGCTGAAGCTCCAAATCTCTGGATCTGTCCTCCTGGAGTTTTTCAGATTTTTACCTAAACAAGCTTGTTTACACCAGTTCAGCCAAACAGAACCATGCATTTTCTTGCAGTACAGTTGGCTTTTGCAGCCTGTGTACAGTGACATCAAAGGTCCTATAGTTTATAGTTTTAAAGTCATTGTATCAGAAATATTTTCATGCAAACTGTGAAATGATGACCCACTATACAACATGACAAATTAGATTTCATGCTCCTTTACTTCTCTCATAAAACCAGTTAAAGAAGTGAGCGTATTTAAATTCTTGTGACTAACTCAGCAACACATGCGACGGAGACAAACTGTGACGTTAATGGCTGAATAATGGTGCAGCTCAGTTACTCAATGTGTTTGGAAATGTTCCAGAAACACCAGCAGACCTGCTGATGTCCTGTTTATCACTCAGCCGACGGTGTGATGTTACATTTTTTATGTTTGTTTATTTGCACACAAAGTCGGTCACCGAGATCTGATCAAGTGGTCAACGAGGACCCATGTGGGAATGGATTGTAACGCTGTGTGTAACCACGTGTACGACGTGCTGTCCACTTGTAACTGGATGTCCATAGATCCCAAAAGACTTGAACACAGTCTGAGGAATAGTATTTTTTTAATAAACAATGCAGAGACACTGTGTGGTCTCTCTTTTGTCAAAACCTTGAATGAATTGTATATTAATGTCAAATGGAAACGGACCCATGCCCATTCATCTGATGCTTTTAAAATTCATTTAAAATTCCAGAAAATGGGTGATCCATTACTGTCACCTGTTTTTTGTTTTGTTGAAGAACTGTCATGTTGATTGATTACTTTAGGTACAATTCATCCCTCACGATTTAAAAAAATAAAAAAAAAGCTTTAAAATGTTTTGCTTTCACTGTGTTTGAAAAAAGATGTAAATTATGTAAATTAAGAGAAAGGTTTGGCAGAAACATTCATTTTGAAACTGGGGTTGCAGTCCCTGTGTTGGATGCTCTCACCAACCACATTACTAACCTTTACATTCAAATCCAGATGCACATATATTTGAGGATTTTAAAAAATGGGAAAAAAATCATTAAAAAAAAAAGGTATTATTAGCCAGATAAGGCCAATGTTTATAGTCCGATGTCCTGATCGAGGGGCAACCAGGAAACCCAGAGTCCTGCTGCGAATGCGAGGCTGCAGCACAGCTTTGACATACGCAGGAGACGGACCATGCAAGGCTCTATGAGAACGAATAACAGATTTTATACTGAACTCTAAAGCTGATGGAGAGACTGTGTAAGGAAAACCAAACTGAAGTAATGTCAGATCTCCTGCATATCTGGCGGCTGCAGGCAGTTCAGAGCTGAACTGCTCAGACATGTAAAAAGAAGACTGCAGTAATCTAAACGGGAGGAAATTCAAACACTGATGATTGTTTCCGTCTCCAGTGAAGAAACAACTGTAACAAGTTACACCAACTTGGCAATATTTCTGAGCTGATTCTGAGCAAACTAAATTATTTGCATGTTGGTTGAGACTCAAACCCTAACTCACAGACACTGAGACTACACACAGTGGGTCGCACTGCAGAGGACACAAAAAAAACAAAATCAAGATTTTCTATTAGACTTGGAGCCAAAGCAGATGGAGCAGAGAGAAGGACCGCGGTTTCATCAGCATTGAGTTTGAGAAAGTGTCTGCCATCCAGGCATTTATGGACTTCATGCAGCTTAACAGGACAGATCATTTNGTGTCTGCCATCCAGGCATTTATGGACTTGATGCAGCTTAAAAGGACAGATCATTAAGAGAAGTGACAAAAAAAATAACAACATCCTAAATCAATAGGCCAATAAACTGTGTTAAGTTCTGTGGAGAAAGACAAATTCAGAGATATGAAAGACTCAAGTGAAAAATCAACATCCACGTTTCAAATATAAATGTTAACATAAAAAAAAAAAAGTACTTCAAAAGTCTACAGAACAGCAGGGAGCACAGGTACAATGTGTCTGAATGTATACCTGGTACTGTTTGAGACTGCCATTGATCAGCAGTGAGGATTGTTTCTCCACCCTCTCAATGACGGCGTGGGCCACTCCATAGTACGACTGGGAGCTGGTCTGCCCAGTGGGAACGCTGTATTCATCATCCACATCTTGTTTGGCTGACCTGGATGTTTATGTTCAACAAACAAAAGAAATAGCTTTTGAAACCGTCATAGCTGCGGCTGAACTGCACTTCTTTTTAAATTGACAACAATCCTTTAAGACTTGGCAGGATCTGGAGCCTGAAGCTCAGCTGGATGTCTGAGGCACTGAGCTCCTGGTCTCAGCAGGAAGTCTAAATTCAGCTTTAATATATTTTTTTTTTATCCTACTTTTATTTAAATGTGAAGCCCTGCTGGGAAAATAACAAGAAATTCCTGATCCATTTTTAACTTTGAACATTTAATACACTGCCTGGCCAAACAGAAAGTCGCCACCAAAACAAAAGGCCACACACACTAAAATGAATGGAAAGTAACACATACTCGATGATGTGCTTGGCAGCCTTCACCTTCACTTCATCTCCATTGGCATCAGTCATTTTCTTTTCCTCCGTTTCTCCCTTGGCCACCTCATCTTCTTCCTTATAAGGCAAAAAGTGATAAAATAAGACAGAGAGTACTTTGTATGACATAACAGCACAACCTGAACAAGAAGTCAACTGGGATGGAGATGGTGTGTGCAGCTACTGCCCTCTGGTGGAGATACGTTTTTTACAAGCATAAGGAATCTGACTAAGATATGCATTAACTCTTTAAACTGGTATTTCTTGCTATTTTTGGACTGCTTGGAATTTTTAATGTAAAAACACATGTAGAACATTGATTGTTGAAATGACAATTTTGGCTAATTTTATTTATATAGCACATTTCATTACATGTAAACACAATTTACTTTCCATAAAAACAACAATGCACAAATAAATGCATAAGTACATATTACATGCATATACTACTACACACTCAACATGCAGACAGCATCTATTTCAGGACAGCCTCTGTTGTCAGACTATGAAGCTAAAATTATCAACAGGTCAACAGATACAGGAGCAAGAAGGCAAACCAAACATAACACAAGTTGTTACCACCAGTACCTTGCAGAAAAAACACACAGCTCAACAGTGACCAAGCCTTTTCTCATCTCTCAAGTCTTTTAGGTGAAAAAAAATATTGGTATTTGTTGAGAAAAAAAGAAACACAACAGAAACTATTTACATATTTTCCTCCAGGCGTGTTTGTTTTATTTTGCTATTTACAGTTATTTAGTATTTACTTACCATACTAACAAAACCAACTCAGCCAGTTTTTGCACCACCTTGCATCAAAAACATCTTCTTGGCTTTATTCCAGCCGTAAAGCATCACTATTTTTGTTCTTTTCAGACACACATAAAACTTTCCCCTCACTTGTTGATCTTTCGCTGTTCCTGATTGGACATTACTGCCAATTTAAGCTCTTTGGTTGATGGAAAGTTTGAAAGGAAGTCAGAATGTGATAATAGTGTTACATGGATAACTCATTGATGATTTACCATATAGTCTCTGAATAAACACGACATTTAGCAGCTGGATTGCAAACCTCCTGGACAGGATATAATTGCCTGGAAAACTTCTGTAAGTCAGCTAAAGGCTGCGCTATCCCTCACAATTTACCCCACAGAGTTACACACTACCATTCCTGAGACACTGCTGACAATACAAGTGATGGTTTCGGGTGGCGTCTGTGATCTAGCAGCGTTTTAACAGTAAAATCTCATTTAATAACATTGGTTGAACTGGTGAGTTGCATGAGAGGGGGAAGGATTGAAAACTGCTCAGAAAGTAAGTTTTGATAGTAAGAAAGTCACTGACCTCCTCCTCAAACTCTGAGCCGCTTTCCTCGCTGTCTGACCGCGGGGCAACCTCATACCTGTTTTTACAAAAAGAACCCAAAAAAACAGAGAAACACACATCCAAACAGTTTAAAGTTTGTCGAGTTTACAATAAAAATACTTTTTTCCAGCATCTGACTGATTTTGGTTGGGAAAGCTCTGGGTCACACGTCATTACGTTCAAGAATAGATACAGCTATTCAGAAAAAAATCTGGGTCATCATAGTCGCCCGAGAACATGGGAATTTTGGTTTGTTAAGAGTTTCATTGCAAACTTAAATAACCTTTATGGGATTATTACTTGCAAATAAAAAAAAACTACTACTTTTATTTTGCCATGACGGTTAGCCACGATCATCTACATGTAGCAGAAACTCTGCATTAGTGACAGTGGCTTGTTATTTATGAAAAAAGATGGATGTTAGCGTTCTCATGACTAATGAGAATAAGCAGCAGAATACCTGGAGACACACTCATGCTTTCCAAAAGACAATAAACAAGCTGGCTATGATGTCGGCTGTATTTCAGAGGATAATGGCCATGAGCCTCCTTACCCGGGGTTCATCTCGAGCCAAGCCTCCAGCTGGCTAGACTTGGGAGCGTCTGTCCCCTGTAAAACTTTCCCAGTCTCCGTCTGAATCACTTTGACTGGCAGCTCACTCATTTGGCTGCTCTCATCCATCAGCTACAAAACACAAGGAGACAGACAAATAAATAAAGTTGAAGTTATCAAATATTTGTTTAAAGTTTTAAGAACAAAACAAATAATATAACACTTCATGAAGAAATCTGCAGTATTTGCTGCAGATCTACACTGTGAGAGTATCTGTGATCACCCGCAGTGTCGCTCTGGCTCTGTAAAGAAAATTGCTGCTTTTTGAATTTTTGTTTTTTTAAATCTGATTTTCTGATATTTTTCTATACTGTCAGAGTTTTGAGGTAAAGCTCAGGTTTTTGTTGAAAGTTAAATATTCTCCAAAGCCAGAACATTTACAGCTTGAGATGCAGCTGTTTAATTTTCAGTTATATTCATTTGGAGTTGGCCAGCTGATGAGCTGCCTCTGCTTTTAGCCATTTTTAGTCTCTGCCAACTCCAGGAGGAATGCTCTTCAGTATCTAACCACTACCTTCAGCTTCTTGCCTCATACTGCACCTGCTTCTGGCTTGATGTTGGCCAGGAAGTGTGTTTTCTGAAAGATTTTTCTCTGGAAACAGCAAATCAATAAGCAGGCATTCACTACAAAGCTCCATGGAGCCTAGAAGATGTGGGAACATGAAATAGTAACTTACCTCCCCATCAGGTCCAATGGCACTGGTGCCTTCGCCATCTCCATCCACTTTCTAGACACAACAAATCATACAGAGATTAAAATCAGTTAACCATTAATTTATTTATATGAGCTCCTTTATTATTCAACTAACTGGTCAGACTAGCTTTCTTGTAATTTATTTATGTGATCTCCAGGAATAGTTCTCCAGGATTCTTAAAGTTATGGTGAAGATGGAAACAATCGTTCTCCAGCAAGGAACAGCCAGAGTGATGCTCCTGCTCCAGTACTGAGCCAATAACAGTATGCCATTACAAGGATGCACACAGCTAAACAAGCTCAATCGACTTGTCCTCATAGCACAGTGACATTTACTATGTATACTCCTGGAGCCATTGTTGCCCAACAGCATCCAGAGAAACATCACTTCACTTCTTTTCCTTTTCAAGATGCTCCATCATTTTACAGCTGAATTTGCTCCTGCGCACCATGTCATATTCCACCCACTAGATATCAATATACTGGCTGTTTTAAACATGCACCATGGCTGATTCAGCAAAGACACGCAAGAGGGGATCATTGGCGAAAGAGAAGAAATGAAAGAGTGACAGGGACAGAGCAAGAGTCATCATCAGATTGACTTTCACTGACCGGAAAGATTCAGAGTACAGGCAGGATGCGTGATGGACGCCTCACAGAGAAAATCTGAAAATCAGTGATGCTTCTTTAAGAATATTTAGAGCGACTCAACTTAGTAAAACTCTATTTATGTAATTGGGACATTTCAAAAGTTTAACCTTTCTCTCTCTGTGCTTTCCCTCACAGCATTTTAGCCATTTAGTCTGGTTGAGGTTTGAAAATGCGACTTGTGACTTGATGCTTAATAATGTTAAAATTAGTGAGTTATTATCTTATATCTGAGACACGAGTGTTGTTGGCAGAAAGTTCCATTAAATGTGGGGAATTCCTTCTGGTGGAAGTCCACATATAAAGACACCTTAAGCCTCATCAAATCTGTTTGACTCCCTGACGAAGGCCAGAGGGCTAAAGNCACCTTAAGCCTCATCAAATCTGTTTGACCCCCTGACGAAGGCCAGAGGGCTGAAACGTGTTGGTGTTTTAAGTCACTTTGACTATGCCATAGAAATACAGGCACTGCAGCTGTTTTTCAAGGACAGTGCCGTGGAGTTTTTTGTGCCATAATTTTTTTTCTCTATTGCTCACTTTGAAGAATCACACCAAAGTCTGCATAAGGCCTTGCAACTGTCGCCTTAACTGTCGCCCTGATGAAAGACAGGGTCAGTCACACTTTTTAAAACCAGAAAATGCTGAGGAAAAGAACCTCAGCAAAAGTCATTAAAATTTATTTCCATCATCACACTTTCTAAACTGCAGTGCCACAGTTCACGGCTACAGACAAACCTGGTCAAACAGCTGACATCAGAGTCAATGATGTCATGAGTGTCGCTTTGTTTTCACTGATCAGCTCAGCCTCTGACGGAAGTCAGAAACTTTGGGTGGGTTAACATGTAACCTCAGCGAGCATGTCACTGAGACGGAAACCCCTTCAATGCTAAAGTCGCTACGCGATCCTGACCACTAAACACAGCTGATCAGCAACGCTTCAGATAAACAGAATAACTTTGGGATTAAGGGGTTTATGAGGCACAGCTGAAGTCATGGCTAAATGCATCCGATGCAGGAAAAAGCTGCATTTTTCAGGAAAGTGCTGAATTCACTTCTGACTTTTATCCGTGTGAAGCCCCATCCTGTGATTAAACACCAACTAAGCCTCCTCTTACCTTCTTTCTCTTCTTCCTCCTCTTCTTCTCCTTGGCTGCTTGAGCAGCTTTGTGCTCATACACCAGAGTGGTCAGGTTGGCCACGTACTCATCCGTCTGCTGCAGCAAGTAGGCCAGACGTTTGTCTTTCTTTTGGTCAATTAGTTTTCGGTAGCCTTCCTCATCTTCTGCCTGATTGAGGGACAGACAAGAGGTTAACGAAGGGAAAGAATAGATAATTTGTTAGACAGTTATCTACTCATTATAATTATTTACAGCCACACTTACTACAAAGATCAACAACTTGGATAATATCTAATAGCCAGTGACAGAGATCACAGCTCTGACTAAATGTCATTTCACAGAAAAAGCTGGTAAATCTGTGACAGATGCTGTCACGTAGGTCCTTACCATAAGTCTCCTCATCCTCTCCTTCTCAATTCTCTCAGTCTCCTTCTTCTGCTCCCGTTCTGTGTTGGTGTGCCATGTGGCGATGGCTCTGGTAAGTTTCTGAATTTTTCCAGACACTGAGCGATGATACTCTTTGAAGTCCTTAGCATGCTGAAGGATACTGTTGAGATATTCCTGAAAAAAAAGGGTCACATCGTTAGCTTTACTACTGTCACACTGTGTCATATAGGACACATTTCTAAAACTGAACACAAATGCAATGGAAAATACTTCAGCTGAGAGAGCTGCATTTGACGTAAAAGCACATCTCAGCTCTTCCTCGAGGTGCATTACCTGATGTTTCTGCCTGCGCTTCTTCTCCTGCTCCAGTTTCTGCTGCTTCTCCAGCTTCTCCGTCATCCGAGCCTCTCTCAAAGTCTGCCGCTTGCTGCGTCTGTATGCCTTCGAGTTGAGGGCCGTCTCCAGGGTCGTGTCTCGCCTCATACATGCCACCACGTCCTGCCTCAGCTGGAGAAACAGATCACACATTAAAGTCAGTTTCTAGGGTTTTGAAATATTGCATATAGTTCCCTTTCTAAATTCTATCTTTTAAAGTACTGCTGGATTTTTTTAATGGATTAAAATGTACAATTAAAAAGCAAGTTGATTTACATGTTTAAAAACAATGCTAAACAAATCAAAGTTTTATATAAATTACATTAATTAAGTGTGTGGATTCATGGTAAGTGGACTACACTTTTATAGTCTGTGTCTTGACCCAGTATCCTGGAAAACAACAGGAAATCTCATCTAGGTAGGTGTTTGCATCGATGTAGTCACATGACACATTGCAGCTGTTGTGTACCTGCCGCTGGAAGTTCAACAGACGCAGAGCTTTGAGCTCCACGGTAGCTTTAGTCCGGAGGTCAGGAGGCAAAGAGCCTGGCAGACTTTCCAGCTCCTGGATTCGATGCGCAATCCGAGCCTGCAATCTGAGGGAGATTACGGAGAAATCATTCAATTGTAGGACACAAAATATAAAAAAAAAACTACAGTGGAAATAATGCATGTCATGAGGTCTGAAGCCGTCGCTTTAGAGCAGCATTTCGAGGCTGAAAAACAGCACTATCCAACTTTCTCATCCGGGACGATGTGCGACGTTGCAGCTGAATTTCACTTTACACACCAAGTCACGTGATAGCAAACAGATTTTAACACATCGGCTGTTTTGAACGAACAACCTGGCTGATATAGCAAAGACATGCAAGATATTATCGGGGAAGAGAGGAAAAGACAGAGAGTAAGAGACAGAGCAAGAGTGCGCTTCACTGAGAAAATTGCAAAAGTTCTGTAGTGCTTGAGGGGAGAGTTCTCTGGGGTTCAACTATCTCATTACCTCAGAAAAGCATAACCAATTTTTTGGGGGTAAGTGTGTGAGTAGATCAATGCAGAAATTTAGTAGACCATTTTTTTGCTCTTTAACTATGTTAAAAAAAAAATCCAAGTTAATTCTATGAGCATCAAAAGTATCTCATCTTCTAGAAATTTATTTTCTGACAGACAGACAGTGTCAGAGTATCTTATGAAAAAATAATCTTAAAAACATGTAGAATCCAGAAATGTATTAAATACAAAAAAAAGATTTCAGACAACTTTACAAAGTGAAATAATGGATGCTAACGGGGCTGGAAAGGTTTATAACCTCTCTTTAAGGGTTGGACTCCACCAAATCACAGCCACACTGACTTATTTAAGATCACTGTTAGCTTACCAACACAGATCCACAACGGACTGACTTCAGGGCACCTCTAAGCAACTCCCTTGAATGAGCTGATATTAACACTGTGGATCCAGGTTTATTTTAGCCAAAGTTTGATAGAAGAATACACTGGACTGAGATATGTGTGTGTTAACCATGTGTCCTCCCTTACAGTGTATAAGGTATGCCTATTGTTAGTTACAGTGCTACAAGATTGTGGATTGTTTTTCTAATATAAAAATTAAAAAGGGATATTTTTAAATGTTAACATGTTTCTTGCAAATAAGCCCATAAAAGTAAGAAAAATAGTGTAAAAAAGAAAAAAGTTTATTAATCATGTATGTAGTGAATGCATCCATCCAGTATGGTGAGACCAGTTCGTACAGTGAGATAAATACCTGTATTCTCTCTCCTGCAAGATTCCCACTGGGTCCAAACCCTGAGGCTTCTGGATTGGTGTGATCCGGTTTTGCTTCTGCTGCATCTGGAGCATGGGGGACACCTGCTGGCCTGGAGGCTGGATGGCTGCTGAACTGCCTGGCATGGGCCCAGAAGGGGCAGCAGATGTCGGAGGTGGTGCAGGGGATGGGCGGCCGCTGGGAACAGGAGTGAGGTGCTTTGGTGCATTGGCTTGATTTTCACCACCCTGACCTGTAGAAGCAAAGAATCTGTAAATCATGTGACCCTGTTTACAGTATCGGTGTTTCAAATTAATCATTTTTTCTTCTGCACTGGCAAAACTGGGAAAGAGAATGTTTTTGTGTTGCCTATCAACTTGTCTGTTTGCAGGTTTGTGCAAAAAACACAGAGCAGAAATCAGTGGGCATTAGCATTAGCTGTAAATTTCTACAGCTCAAAAATGCACATTTGTTCATTTCAAGATGAACCAAAACTGGAAAAGTACATTTAGTTCGTTTGTTATAATCAAGGAGCTATGAGCTACTCCACCCCCACAGAAAAACATCCTTCCCACTTTAAGTGACTATAGAGAGAAGTAACCCTCAAATCTGATTAAAAACCAATTTTTCCACTGGCACTTAAATGCAGCATGCATGAGTGGAACTGTGGGTGTCGTGGGTGCATTTAAAGAGTCTCAAACACAAAAATGTAAAAGTCTGTAAGCAAAATATGAACGACTGCTCATTGCTCATTTGGTGTATCTGTAGTTATTCTACATTTTCTCAAATTGCCCAAACTTACTCACACACTTATCACCAGTAGCTTACCATCAGTCCAGGGCTTTGGTCCTGTACTTTGAATGTGTCCTTGCATGGCTGATGTTGGGCAGGGGCTTGATTGGGGACCACCCATGGGTGCCAATGGCATACCTTTCAACAGATTAACCACATCAGATTTTTTTGCGTCTTTGAGTCATATCAGAATGTGATGTGGTAGCTTTTTACTCCTTTGTTTTTTTATTTTTAAATGCTCCACATTAACAGCCATTTGCTTTTCTGACTTTATAACATAATTATACACTGAATAAAGCTGTTGAGCTGTTTGTCAGGCAAAACAAGTTACGAGTTATTTAAAAATGTCAAATTGAGCTTGCATGACATGGCGATGGGCTTTTTAAACAGTTCTCTACAGGTGTTAAGTCTTTTAATAGAGTTAGATATTGTTCATTCATTGTAAAAAATAAATAAATAAATAAATAAAAAATTTAAAAAGTGCTATCAGTAAAATAGTATTTTCCACCTTAATTTTGGCTTGGAGCATTTATAAAAAGAACAAAGTGGAAATAAGACACAGTAAGAGACTCGTTCTGTTTCATTCAGACTGTTTCTGCTCAGAAGGAACGTTTAATTCAGCTTAAACCAAGATGATGAAATATGAGACTTTGGTCAATACTTTGGTTGCAAATAGTGACCAAAATAACTGCAATCATAATGTTTTCCTCTCATCAATTAGCCAAACATTAGCAAGAGAACAAAAATCCCTGATAAATGCAAACACGACTATCACTGAGGTTAAACACTGCAATGTAACAAGAAAGAAAAAGGAAAACCTCAAAGTGCTGTAAGGCAACACCCCAAATTACTACAGTAAGACTGCTTCTTCCTACCTGGAGGTCTGTACGGACTGGAATTAGGGGCCTGCTGCTGCTGCTGTTGCTGCTGCTGCTGCTGCTGTGGTGGCTGCTGTTGAGGCGGCTGCTGCTGTTGCATTGTGGGTAGGCTTCTTTTGCCCTGAACTGCCAGCTGGAGGTTTTCGGGTAGCGGTTGACCACGGCCCAGAATCTTGTAGGCCAGAATCTGAGCTCTGAGCTGCTGTAGCTGGACCGGGCTGAAAGCAGAAGGGCCCCGTCCTTGCTGGCTCATGCTGGACATTCCTCCTTGGGGATCCATGGACATTATAGGGCCTGACTGGGTGGGAGGCATGTGCGGTGGAGTAGGTCCACCTCCTCCACCTGACATGGGGCTGGAAGCATGCTCATGGACTCCCATAGGAGATGGGTGTGGAGACATATATCCTATACCCAAAATAAGAAGACGTTTTAATGATTTTGCTAACTCACAATTTAAATCCACACATTTCAAAGCTGCATGGTCAAAAACGCTAAATCAGCTCTTACTACATTATTAATAAAGACAGAATACCAGAAAACACTAATTGTTCTGCCATGAGCGGGACATTTAATGAAATTTAACTACAATTAATGTATTTTTCTACTTAATGATTCATTCTATTTTAACACCAGTTATGGTTATTTTCCAGACAGACACACATGTGAAAAGGTTTTTCTTTCTTTCCCAGCCTTAAAACTCAAAGCCATTTTCGCTATTTTTGGCTCAACTCTTTTAAGCAGTCAACATGCAGACATGCAGAGCCTCAGTTGTCAGATTATGATGCTCAAATAATGTCAAACGGATGTATAAATAGATGTAGCACCATAAAGACCAACCACAACAACATAAGACTATTTATTACTAACGCTACTTTGTAGAAATAACACACAGATCAACAGTGACCAATCCTTTTCTCGTCTGCACATCATTCTCTCAAGTCTTTGCTTTCAGGTGAAAAAATTGTGCAAATGAAACAAACACACAACAAAAACTATTTTCACTTTTTCCTTCAGTTGTTTGTTTGCTGTTTACAGTTATTTATGCTATTATTTACCTACCTCACAAAACCAACTCAGCCTGGTGCAACCATGCATCAAAAATGTCTTCTGGGCTTTAATCCAGCCATAGAGGACCATTATTTTCATTCTTTTCAGACAGAGATAGAACTTTCTGCTCACTTGTTGATCTTTGTCTCTTCGGATATGTTGAAAGTTTGACAGGAAATAGCTTAATCATAATTTCTGGCTCAAAATACAGGTCTCTAAGCAACATAGTAGTGATAACAATGATATTCGTTGTTGCTGTTTTTGTTTTTTAGGAGTCTCTGAATAAACATTACATTTTAGTGGGATTGTAAACCTTCTGGACAGGTTATAAATGCCTGGAAAACGTCTATAGATCAACTAAAGTGTAAGCTATCAGTTCCAATCTACCCCACAGAGTTAACACTACTGTTCCAGGGAAATTATTGGCAAAATAAGTGACAATGCTTGGAGGCAGATTTTTAAGGGTTAAAGTTGTCAAGAGCAAGAAACATTAGAAAACAGCCGACTTTCAACACTGAGGTAAGTTTCTTTCCTGCAAACTAACATTTTTGAAGTAAAAAACACTAAAGTTTTCTAAAATTAAAACAAAGTGTTGAATTACCCTGGCTGTGTTGGTCCATGGGACTTTGTGGGGGTCCCATTCCACTATGGAGGGATCTCATCCCCACCCCTTTCATGTGGCCAAAATGCATCGCCTCTGCCATTGTCTTGTCATTCATCCCTTCCATGGACTGAAATAAAAATATGTAAACAATGTTTTAACTTTCACAAATGATATAACCAAAACACCACTGCCATCTTAAAAATACACAGAGATGTTTGCTTTAAGCAACTGTGTTGTTTATAAATAATCCTAATTTCTTTTTTAGAGCTCTTCTTACTTACTGTTCAATAAGTAACACTGGTAGTTCTAACTTAGCATTTTAAAGGCATCAGCATGAAATATAGTAGCACCACCTAAACAAACTTTGTCACAACACTTTTACACTTTCTATACTGATAAATGATTAGATTATATAGAGCTCATATTTATTTCAAGAGGAGGAAATTAGGAGAATGCAGCTTAAGAGAAGTACAGTGAATAAACTGTTTTTTTTACATAGATTTATGACATGACCTCTAAACTGTTATCCTTTAATACATGAGCACTTAGATATTTATGTCAGTAAGCTGTCCATTACCAAAACATTTATCAGTAATGATTTCAAGATGGAATAAATATCATTATATTGATCTGTATGTCACCTAAACTCCATATTTTCCAACAATTAAAACTGACCCATGTACGTTGTGAAAAGCAGCCCCCAGTTTACAAGCTGGTTAATGTGTTGTTTTTTATTTATTTATTTATTTTTTTAATTTCCATCGTAAAATGTGGCACCAGCAGTTCCATCTGGAGCTTCAGTCATAATAATAGTAGCCTAAGGTGAGAGAAGTTAATTAAACATATAGTGCTCTTTTCTTTGGAATAACCTTAACTTATGATCGTACAAACATTTCATGTCAGGAAAGCAGATCTTTATCTCTTCCAAACTACAATCACCTGCTGATTTCACATCTTAATGTCATAAATTTAGGATTTATTTAGGTATGAGATAGAGGGTAGGCTTATTACAATTGACAACTTGTGTAGCTTTGACCAAACCCAGCAGTAACAGTAGACTGTTTGTAAACTGTCTAATCTCATATCTAATTCTTGCTCCGCTGTGGGTGTTTCATAAGATGAGAAAATTACAAACTGAGGGGTATGTTCCAAAGTTACACTTGTGCATCTAGTAGTAAAATGTAGCCGCACTGTCCTAAAAAGAGGTTACAAAATGGAACTTCAGATGACTACAACATCACCTGGTTCAGACATTGCTTTTCTTTTTTTTATCCTGCTAATAAACATAAAAAACTTCTTATCACTTCTGTAAAGCTACTACAACACTCCTTGTGTAGCAGTGACACAGACATTGGCACACTTTACCTTGTGCATAGGATACATGCTTTCCTGAGAGTATTCCCCCTGTCCCTGGCCCTGCATGCCATGAGGGGCATTGGGTGTTCCAGGTCCAGGACTGGGCCCCATCATACTGTGAACAGAACTTGGTGAAGGGTCTGGTCCAGGGCTGGGGCCCAATATGGGCCCCGGGGATAGACCTGCCCCTGGAGAAGGGCCTGGATGGGACATACCACCTGATGTGTCTGACGGGGTGGACATCTACCAACGAACTGGGAGACACCAGACAACTATGGGAGAGAAAAAAAAAGAGCATTATTTCTATCTATTCGAACCACACAAGACCACTTACTTAAAAAATATATTTTTAATCCAAACTTTTGTCTGCAAGTTGTGCTTTTTTCCCCTTTTAGGTCTCAATTTGGTGTACAATTATGCAAATAATGCTTGTCATTTAAGAAAAATATACAAACTTAATCACTGAACTATGAAGTATTAAGAGTCATTAGGTATTCAAGCCTCTGTCAAATTCAGATACTATGAGTATCTTTTCTTTTATGGCACTTTATACATGTATTGCAAGAAATTTTACACTGTGGTTTTGAATGATTGTGAATACATGTTTACAGGACACAAAAACAGTATAGAACATAATCAAGTGACCAAAACTGAATGGCAACACTGCAAATTAGTCGTTTTATGTCAAATCATTTCATGGTTCAAGTTTCCCACATATAAACAGATTTCTGTATCTATTTCTTTGAGCAATTGTTATGTGTTTTCATCTATTTCAACCATTTCTTCAAACTAAGCAATCAATTAAAACAAATTATAATCTAAAATCATTATCAGGTGTATAACATATTGGTGTTTATATAATAATGGCACCCATTCTATGTTTGCATTTTAAGCAACATCCTTTAAATAGCTGCCTAAGCCATATTTGTGCAGAACTGCATTACCTATGGACAGAGTACTAAGATATATATATATAATAATATTGGACGACATGTTTAAGATCAACAGTTTTCTCTTCAACTGTGCTCAGAAAAGGGTACAACAGACAATTCTAAACATTTTATTAATTTTGGATTTGTATAGGTCTTGAAACCCAAAACATGTAATGTGATTTATAAACTTATAGCCTTTCTGTGTCACATAGATGTCTGCAGTAACAACAGTAACAGTCATAACGTGCATGACAGACATACATTAAAAAGGAGTATTATTTGACTGCAGGCGACACTTGAAGCGTAACGGAAAATGAACTGTTATGTAAACTGATAGAACACAAGACGTAAAAATCACGAATCATTAGCTGCATAACAATATTACTCATTTACGTTGTTTTTCTGACTATTACGGTACAGTTACATTAAGGTTAGCTCGTTCATTGCAAACTCGTAGCAATGACTGATTGGATCATGGCTTCCCCTAAAAACTGGTGGCCATCACGGATGTGCAAAATCAAAGTAGATTAAAGTCAAACTCTTGTCATGTCCATACCAATGTTTAAAGAGACGCTATTAAAGTCCAATTTAACGTTTAGAAAAGCATAGCTTTACAAAACAAATCATTCGGACGTTTTTAAAGGGTATTTGTTTCGCTCCAACGGTGTGGAAGTGAGCTAAAAGCTAACTAGCTGACGTTTGCTAATGTAGCCCGCTAGCTAGGGCGGGCGGCGCTGGTTCTCGCTTTGGACTCTAACCAGTGAACTGTGTCCGTGTCAAAAAGTTTGAATAGTTAGCAGCACGCAGACAAATAATAAGTACTTATCTATAGAATACCAAACGCCGTAAGTCCTTTTACCTTTCGGCTGATCTGCAACTGCACACAATTAGAAGAAATTATTGTAACGTTTCTTCAAAATATGACTGCTGTCTACAAGTTCACTCCCCCTCAGTGTTGTTTTGCTGTCATATTTGGTTCTGCTTGTCTCCCTATTACTGATTTGTCAACGTCACCGGAAATCCCGCCTACCTTATCGGTGATTGGTTCACTTTCCGTCAATCACTTTCTTTTGTTTTAGGAGTATTATGCTCTGAGACCATTGATGTAACTTTCTGAGTGGCCAAGACTACATGCAGGTATTTAGGCTGAAGCAAAACTCTCTTAATATGTTGGATATTTTGTTTAAGTCTCAAGTTTGACGAAATATGATTACAGAAGCTTATTTTACACCATTATCTTGATTTTCCATAATCTATTTATCTATAGAGATTTCATCTGCTCTCTGCAGAGATATAATTTAAATTTTAGATATTTTAAATAATTTGATCAAATTCAAATATAATTTAATTTTCAAAAATGGTGTTTCATATAGAGTAAAATATCATCCACTAGCTTTTTAAACTAATTTTTAGTCACATTTAATGTAGTGAAGCAAACTAAACATGTCTAACTACTTTGTGGTGGAACACAACCCAGAGAATCAAAAAGGTCGACCACATCTGTTCTTCTTTTGCAGTCTGCAGTATGAACACAAGATGGAAGCAGTGACCAGACATTGCCTCAAAGGCTGAATAAATAAATAAAAGCCTCAGCAGCTATGTTTGAAATTCTGAGGCACCTGTGTATTACATGCACCTGAGCTTTAAACAAACATGCTGAGTGTAGAATAATTGAGCACCATAGGCCATATTTACATGTACTAACTTAGAAGTCTAATGATAGCATTGTGAAGTTTCAAAGGCACGCCATGCAAATAACATTCAGACATTGCAAAGCTCTATTTGCATTATTTTCACATCAAAAATTGTATTTTGTTTTCTTTATAAAAAGAAAAATCAGTTTATATTTGATATAATTTGTTTAAAATCATTTTATATTTATCCCCTTT
>CM047985.1:5773203-5787086 GCA_026261665.1 Melanotaenia duboulayi
CTATCTATCTATCTATCTATCTATTTAGATAAACAGATAAATAGATAGATGTAGACAGACATTGAATGTGAATAAAAAAAAAAATCCTGTTACATCCTATTGGCTTGTCTTCCAACAGCCATATTAATGCATTATGTAATGTGGAACTATTAAGAGATAAAATTTGCATTTGCGGCAGCTAATAATGTTTGTATGGATCAAATTAATAATGGAATAAGAATTTGCATAATTCCCTCAGTGCGTGTTATCTATTTCCAATGAATCTGTGATGACCCTGTGAGGCATTCAAAGTCTTGGCCCATCATTTGAATGGTCTCTACTTCACAAATCAATCAACAAAGCTGCTTATTTAATCTTTGATCTTAACTTCCCCTCCTCAACAATTCTGGCCTTTCTCATCCATCTTCAAAAAGGATGTGCACAGGTATCCTGAATGTAAATTTTACCCAAATAAATACATCTTTTTAACTCTGTGGTTGAAGCCACCGCCCCCTTCAAATTCATAGAGCCAGGAAAGGGCTTGGCCGCAGTCATTTGTCAGTGAAAGGAACTAGTGGTTGTGGCTTCCACTCACCTTGAACCCTCCGTAAAAAGGCTCCGGGGGAGTCACTAGCATGACATTTTATTCAAAGTGTACAGGTTTGTATATAAATAGGCAGAACAAAAGAACATTCATTTTACAGATGCAAAGAAGGTCTCTTGAACGGAATTTTATCATCCATTCCTTTGAAACATGCTGTTTTATTTTTGCTATAAAATTTAATATTAAATAATTATTAAAACAGCTTACTGAAAAATATTGTGAGCAAATCTTTGCATTTGCTGTTTGTTTTTGTTGTTGTTTTGTTTAGATTTTTTTTCCAATTAATTCCAACAGAATTTAACAATTTCTATGTGTCTGGGCATGAGGATCTCAACAAAATAGAAAATAAATTATTTAATGTAGTTTTCCAATATACATGCAGTTTTTGGTCATTTTATGTTAGAATAATAAGAAATACATGTACATTTAATATCATTTTATACTTAAGTATGGCTATTTTAAATTTTTTATACTCATTATATTCACACACACACACACACATGTGTATATATATATATATATATAATATAAATATAAAAACATGTTGTACCTATATGTTGAAATATGATATATGTATGTGTTCTATTAAATGTGCACAACATAATACATATGGATAAAACATTACAGATATACTACTAGGCTATATGCACTTTGCATTCCTTAATTTTTATAGTCCAAACACTAAAATAACTTACAATCCTATGTGAGCACAGACAGACGTATTTCTGTGACATTTAAAATGAGGTAACATGATGTTTCAACATTTTATCTTACTATCAGTAAAATACATAAAAATGGTATTATTATTCTGTAATTAACTATCTCCTTCCAATTCATTTCAAACATATACATTATTTTATATCATTTAAAAAATATATTACATTGTCATATAGTATATAAAGGAAAAGTTTTATATTTGAATAAGCAGACATTTATGGCACAAATTATTACTATAATTATTCTTGTAAATATTTACATGTTATGTTTATCTTTTTTTTATATATAAATTTATTTTATAGTACCACAAGGAAGCCACCTAATTTAGGTATAAGCTACTTGACACTGAAATGACAATTGAGCTATTGTGATTCTGATTATATCACAGAGATGTTGATATTCTTTATTATTTTTATATTTTATATTGTGGTGAAAGATGTCATCATTCATTTTTTATGATATTGTAAAATCCAATCTTGACACTATTAAACTGATGGTAGACTATTTATGCACACAGTCTGTTGTCATCCACAGGTGTGCTCGAACTAAAGGTGTGTTATAATTACTTTTACATGAGCCACATTTGGCACCGAGCTGTTTGCTTTTCTTCTGCGTTATCTGAGAGTCCCATTTGAATAACCAATGCTAACAATGTGGTGTACTTATTTTATTTCTCGGTCCGATAATGGAGGGACTGTTTAAACAGCAGTGACAGGCAGCATTTGTCATGTGTAGCAAATATGATTGTTAAGTGTGTTACAGTTTAAACTAGATTTGAGCTACATGCTGTTTCTGCATTTAATTGTCTAGTCTTTTCATTACTATATAAATTACAAGTCATTAGTAACATAAAATAATGGCAAAAGGCTATATATTTCACAAGTTTTTTCTAATTATATTGCCAATTAAATTTTTTTCTTCAGTTTCTTTTCCTGAAGAAACGAAGCAGAAGAAGGTGACAAGGTGCGTTTCATTTAAATTGCATAATTATCTATGTCCAAACATTTGAGTGGTATTGTATAGTTTAGTAATTAGCTAAGGACTAACACAAAAGTCTATCTGTCCAGCATCCAGCTAGCCATAACAGTAAGCTTGTTTTTGCTTTATACAGTATCCCCTCTACATTTCATATAATAAATCTAAGAATTAAAGAAATTAAAGAATTAAAAATCTAGCAACCACACAACACCAAGTTGCTAACTGACTTTGTGTATTAGTGTGAATAAACTGAAATTGACTGCTACTACCATTTAGCAACCAATTTATTTTAACCAGGATAGGCAGATTGTACACATTGGTACTGCTGAACAGTTTGCAAACACTCAAAATGAACAGATTTTCTGTTGAACCCTCGATGTATAATTGTGAATTTGACCTTAGAAGCTAACAACAAATAGATCTATTGCTAGCAACTGATTATGCTAGCTGTTAGCAACTGTTTTATATTTGACTGCAGTCAACTGCAAACTAACTGACAGAAAACCTTTTGGCTCAGTAACTATAGAAAACTAGCTCAGGATTTATTTA
Organism: Melanotaenia duboulayi; assembly: GCA_026261665.1. Lineage (NCBI taxonomy): Eukaryota > Metazoa > Chordata > Actinopteri > Atheriniformes > Melanotaeniidae > Melanotaenia > Melanotaenia duboulayi. The sequence continues at coordinate 5,776,031 of CM047985.1, forward strand.
TTTATTTTGACTGCAAACTCATAACAGTACAATCCTTTGTTTTGTGTCGCAGTTTGTAAACACAAAGGATGCTAAAAATCTTAAGCGGGAAGAGCACTAACATGCTAGCTGTCACCATTTTGGGCTTTCTTGCATTGTGGGCCTTTAATGTTGAGGTAAAAGAAGAAATACAAAAAGGTATTAAATTCAATAGATAAACAATGCAGAATTAATACGATTGTTAACACACGACCGAAAAGTAGTATACTGGAGACTTATTTTATTAAGTATTCTACTTGAGTATAAGCATTAGTATAGCAAGTATACTACAGATCATGTACTTGTAGTGTACTAGAAAGTATACTAACTTAATACTTCTTCAGATTAAACTGTAACATTTTAAGTTTATAAAAGAATACTTTAAGTACACTTTATGAGGCCATTTTAAGTTTACAAAAGTACACTTGCAAGTATACAACTAAAACATATACTACTAGTGTACTAAGTAAATACTAGTCCACATTTTAGTTTTAAGTATACCTTTATGAACTTATATTTACTAAAACTAAACTTTTAAGAACATAAAGATAATGTAGTTGAGTACACATACTATTTACCTTAAACTTTTAAACTCCAGCACTATATGAGCTTGAACATGTACGTTTTTAACAGGAGTAATACCTCAAAGCAAAAGTGTGTAGTGAAAAACATTTTATTACTACTACTTTTTGCCAAAGGATATCAACAAACAACTCCTCTTTATCAGTTGTTCCCAAACGTTATTGGGTATGCAAGTGGGACCAATTAATAGTCACATATGTAAAAAAATAAATAAATAAACAAAAGAATAAACACATTAAGCAACTGCATGACTTATTTGCATCTCAGATGGCTATTGTGTCACTTCAGGAGAACTGTTTTCTTAACTATCTAAGTTTTCACCCCAACCCTCTGATAAATGTTGGTTATTTTTCAAGTGGTTATTTCAAGTGTCATTCATGAAAGGAGAACTTTGACCAGATTTACGGGCAGGTGCACTGTGCCCTTCCTCATCATTCCACCCACAATTTCTGCCTGCTGGTGCTCAATTTGCAAGAGCTGCTTTTGAGCACTCTCAAGGGACCAGCATCTGGTACAGAGCAACTGCACTGAGATCTTTTTCCAAGATGGTGCGGGGGCATGTCAGAGGCTGTGAAGAGAGGAAATGCTGTCAGAGGAAGCCTCTTTGTAGTTGCCTTTGTTGCAGGTGTTCTGCCATTCATTGTTAAAGCATGCTGTTTAATATTACAACCTGCGTGACATATGGTGGCCCTGGCCAGACCAAAGCAGAAGCACAATCATAACCCAGCCTGATAATATTCTCTGACAGATAAGCACAAGCGTGGATTATCAACAGACTGTCCGTAATCATTCTGCTATTAAGATGTCAGCCATGCTTTTCAATGATTTAACAGGTCATTCAAATGCAACCACGAAGTAAATCCTAATTGTGACTTTCAAATTGAATGCAAAGCATATGACAGTTTTGTTTTAGTTTTTTTTGTTTTTGGTTTGGGGGTTTTGTGCTATAAGGGACTTAATGGCTGTACAACACTTAAAAAATCATCAGTCTAGAGGTTAACTTTGAGGAACGTTTAATAAACTAACGGAATTACACTGAAGATGACAAACTTTCCCTTCCCAAAGCCTAGAATTAAATCATATGAAATGCAAAATCAAAAAACGCAATTCACAAAACGGAAAGTAAACAAAAAATGTGCAAAATTCCAACTAACTACCAGCAGCAGCAAAAGCCAAACACTAAATATTTTACTGTAACTTTTTGAAGTGCAAATAAAAAAGAAACAGCTTCTGATACATGTCTGTTAATGGCTTCTGTAATTGAGTTGTGTCCTCTTCTTTCACCGCCCGTTGGAACTGGATGAAACACATGAAAAGGGGCAAGACTGGATAGTTTGGCTCTTTTTATCCCAATGTGTTTCCAGTCCTTTCAACTTGTAGCAGAAGCGAAGCTTAAAGTGCAAAGCCAGCATGTGTTTTGAGCTTGTCACAGTGAATCGATGCAGCTCGGGGAGGGGTAAGGGGATGAAGTCAGTCTTGAATACCTGCCCACCATCAGCGCATGGTGAGCATCTGTGAGCTGTTAAGACCACTTCATCTTAACCACATGCACAGGAGTGGGGTTAGCAGTGTTAAGGTGTAAAAAAGGTGCAATATGTCTCTCTGCATCTGTAGAAGAATGTGTCTGTTCAGTGTTCAGTGCAGATGAAAAGTGAAGTTTGTTCTGTAGCTCTTTTGTTTTTTGCTTGGATTAAGTTGCTTACTTTAAATTACCCACAATGCCATTTACTTAAGGGATTTATCAGGGATATTTTCAATTATATTCCTTTATAACACATTTGTACAGGGGACCTGGAAAAGGTCAGTGATATTTTATGTTGCTCAGACAATTTAATAAATTATATTGTACATGTTGCAGAATTGTAGGATTGTAACATAAAAAATTTTTTTTACATGTTGCAGGAAATTTCATTCTTTAAATTATACACCTTTATCTTAAGACTGTGTTCTTATTTGTATGGTAAATTCTTCAAATCCAAGTAAATCATTTGAAATTTTGCAAAAGATCTAGTTTTATATTTCTCATCATTTGAAGGTTTCACGGTTGGATTTGAGATTTTTTACTGCCTTTTTGTCTAGTTTTACTGAAGTTTTAATATGAAGCTTAACACACTCAATCAGAGAACAACATTCTGTATTTTCAAAGGCTTCTGTCTTTTTAAAGCAGTTCATAATTAAGTTTCAAAAGGTGTATCCCACTTGGCTTTGTTAAGCTTTCATTGTATTTTTTATCTTTTAACATCTGATTCAAGAAATAGTTGGACAAAAATAATATTTTTAAAAGCTGAAGTCTTTATTTGGACCTTTAACAAGATTAAGAAAAAAATAAAAAAATTGCTTACAGTATATGTTTGGTGTGGCTGTCAGTATTATTGTAGTGCAAAAGATGTCCACCAGGGGGCAGAAAACAGGTATTACACTGTAAAGAACGGGGTTTTGAGCAATGTTTTTACTATATGGTGTTGCAATATGTTTCTCGAATGTATGTATTAAATATGATACTCATAAAAGTATTATCTCGAGATAATAGCTGAACAATCTTGTTAAATATAACAAGGATTGCTGTTCTGAAATAACTGAATAATTCATAATATTATCTTGAAAAAAGAGTTTTTAGACATTTCTAGGAACTGTGATAAAACAAAGAGCTTTTTGTTTGTTAAACATTAGGAAAGTTTTTACCAGGAAACAAACAGCATGCCTTTACTTTGTAGTAAATTCTAGCCAATCACGACAATTCCTAATTTCCCTGATGGAGCCTGCCCACAGGGATCAATAAAGTTATATCTAATCTAATCTTTTATCTAATTATCGATTAAATCACAAAGCGTGTGATAATCATTTACAGAAGATGTTGTCTCAAGACACCAAAAAGCAGCTTTCTTGAAATACTGAGAAAAATAAACTTGTCATGAAGTGGAAATGCAGTTTTCCTACTTTATTAATTAGTGATTTCAAAACTTAATAATGGCAAGTTTGTCTGCTTTCAGCTTCTGTATTGTTCTGCTGCTTAGTAAGGCAAATTTTTTAGTAACTACAACTAATATTATTTAAAAAATAATTAAAAATGCATTACTCCGTTTCTGTTTAAGTTCCTAGTAATAGTTTTAATATAATTATTATATTGTCTCCACCATTTGTTTAAAAAAAAAACATTGATTGTTTTTTGTCGTCCCAAAGAAAATTAAACAAATGTACAAAATAAAGAATCCTTGTTTTTCCAAATTATTACTGATACATACAGTGTATTAAATAATTAAAGCTAATAAGGTTATTTTAGTTTTTTAAAACGACAAATTTCTGAAATTGGCAGAAACATCTAATAAAACCATAAAATGACTCTTTATTGTATAGATAGAGAAAATTATACATGTATAATGCTGAACATTGTCAGTTTAAGATTTGCCATATGTCGGTCCTGTCACCCAGTAATACATTCATTACATTTTATCGCTACTTGTAAAGCGGACAAAGCTTCTTGTCTTGAGAGCTTAAATGTTTTTTTTTTTTTTTTTTATTACATTCAGAGAAAATGTCTTTCAGCAAAAGAACATCAGTCTGGAAATTCCAACAAAAGGTCTGTTGGACCAGCTTGACAGAAGTGATGCATTTTTGCAGTTTCTCATGGATTTTAACCTCTGTGCAAACTCTGCTACATTTGTTTGCATACTGATCACCCACGTTTCTTCTTCTTCTTTAAACAGATATATTTTATAATTTCAATTAGTTTTTATTAGGTTTGCCATTTTTTCCACTTGAAATGAGCTTGTTTTATTGCATGCAGGTTATCACTTGCTGTAATGCACACCGTTCTTAGCAGTGTGTGTAAACAGAAGATGATGTATGTTTTGTCAGCCTTGTGCGATTTGACAGGCTTCGAAGCTTAAGCCATTACTGAGGTGAGGACAGATTTGTTTCTGACAAACTGGATCTGATGCTTCAGCTTTCATCCTTTGACTGGAGACTCAACACTTGTTTTGCTAGAACAATATGTGGCAGAAGTACTTATCTGTTGAATTAAAAAGCCTTTGGAATTTCACTGGGCACTGCAGAGGAAAGCTCGCTGACAGCGACGGCAGCCACCCTGCGCTGCAATTAATATGTAATTCCTCTGCTCACAAAGAGCTTGTCAAAGTGCCCCACCTCCCTCCTCCGAGGCCTTTCACAATACAAATCCTCCCACCGTTCTCCATTCAGAAGACATTTTCCCTGCTCTGTGTCATGGCTGATGAATGTGTAACTTTCTAAACCTGGACGGGAATCCTGTGACGACTTGCTCACAAAACAGATTGCTTGTCATATTTGTCAGACTCATCTTTTGTTTTGGCTTCACAGAATCATCTGATCGCACTCAGGGATTGTCTCATGTTTAAACCTCTTCTCTGTAAACATCCCAGGTCATAAGGACTGTACGTTTTTATTTACCTTTGATATATCGGTGAAAGGAGATTTTATCATTTGTATCATTTGTATCTTAATAAAAATTAAAGTAAATGTCTGTAGGGAAGTTATTTTTCCTTTTTTTCTGATTTCTCATACCTTACAGCACAATGCCCACATAGAGTGTTTTTCTTTGGGGTTAAGTGTCATCAGCCAATGGTTGCACAAGTTTACTGTTTCTGTTTTAACACAAGCCATGCTTTCCTAATTAAGAGTTTTTAATGCATTAAGTCATTTCAAACCATCATTAACCAAGTGAACCAAATGATTTACTGGCTTTCGTTACACTTTTATTTGTATCTCCAATGCCAGTTCACAGATTCTTCCAGACATAGTTCAGGTAGAGAAAGCCATTCAGTTACTGTGGTAACCTTGTGTTTACAAGGGCATAGGTCTGATTTTGACATGAGTAGGGACATAAAAGCGTCCCACATAGATCCCTGGAAGACTAGTATTTAGTTGTTTGTAGTTTGCAGTTATAATAGATGTTTATTTGCAATATCATGTAGTTTAGTCTGCATAGAAAATTAAAACAAGCTAAACTTTACAATCCAAAATATTCTATTCAGGGATAGACATCAGGGTTTTTCTGTATTAAATACAGGATTATAATGCCATAAGTTGAAGACAAATAGAAACATTTACTCATGAGTGGCGGCCTCAACTGTGACCCTGCCTCTCCATCTGGCTCTCTACCTGCCTCTCCACCTGCCTCTCCCCCTGCCTCTCCACCTGTCTCTCTACCTGCCTCTCCACCTGTCTCTCCCCCTGCCTCTTTAGCTGCCTCTCCCCCTGTTTCTCCACCTGCCTCTTTACCTGCCTCTCCACCTGTCTCTCCCCCTGACTCACCACCTGTTTCTCCTCCTGTTTCTCCACCTGCCTCTCCCCCTGCCTCTCCACCTGTCTCTCTACCTGCCTCTCTACCTGCCTCTCCACCTGACTCACCACCTGTTTCTCCTCCTGTTTCTCCACCTGTCTCTTTACCTGCCTCTCCACCTGTCTCTCCCCCTAAGTCGCCACCTGTTTCTCCACCTGTTTCTCCACCTGCTTCTCCCCCTGACTCGCCACTTGTTTCTCCACCTGCCTCTCCACCTGACTCTCCTCCTGACTCGCCACCTGTCTCTCTACCTGTTTGCCACGCTACCTGTCTCTCCTCCTGTTTCTCCTCTGTCTTTCCCCCTGACTCGACATCTGTCTCTTCACCTGTCTCTCCACCTGTCTCTCCACCTGCCTCAGCATCTCTTCCTCTCTCTCAACTGTCTGTCAGCTTCAGTCTGTCACCTGGCAAAATAACAGATGGAAAAGGAAACAAGTTTTTTCCTCTGTGACTGTTATTAACTTTTATTGTGCTTTATTGTGAATTTACAACTGATATACAACATCCTAATCCTTGTGTAGTGTCTGATCATTAGCATTACACAGACAAGCTAATTCATATGTACTAATTAAATTTAGGTGTACTAATTAAATTCAGATGAACCAGTCTGTTTCCTGTAAGGACAACATGAGTTGTATGGATGGAGCATCACACATCCCTTATATTCATAACTCAAAGTAGATTCAGATGTTAGTGTGTAGGGAGTTATTCGTCTCAGCTCTCTATAAAGTGACCTTTGACTAGAGTTTGTGGGATTTCAAAAATTGCCATATCACTGCCAGAGCAGCATATCCCGCCCACACACTGTACATTAAAGATGGATGGAGCCTCTGTGACTTCACCCATAGGTTTCTGAAGAGCAAAAGTGAAGCTCATTGGGTGGTTCCTACCATTGCCCTCTTGGCAGCGTCACACCTGCCTTCACTCCTGGAAAATACAAAAATGTGGCGGAGCTGAGAGGGGGGCTGTGAGCGTGGGGGTGGATGATTGATGTCTAACAAACTCTGAGCTGCCTGTAGCCAACAGCTAACTGAGCCAACTCGGATCTAACATGGCTCTGTTTTGGAGCCAGCCTCTAGCAGATGAGGGGTGAAAAGCAATTTTTTGTACTTCCGCATAGGCTTCACATTTTACCGCCAGAGGCTGCCACTTGATCCCGCCACCAGACAAACCAGAACCTGGACCCATGAATGTACCTCCTACCCAGGAGGCAACATTTGATTTCAACCATGTAAAAGAGGCACGGGCACAGAATTCAGTTGTTTACCAATGCATTTGTTGATTCATCAAGATTTTATGAGGACACCAATCAGCTGATCTAGGCCAATGGTTCCTGACCTGGGGTCCAAGACCCCCCAAGGGGATCCCCCAAAGACTATAGGGGATCCCTGAGGCTCTAAACATTTGGAGTGTGATTAATATCCACACACTGTCCATATTTTAAGAAAAAAAAGTAAGGCTATATGTTGTTAATTTAACTTCGGTTTTATTGAAGGACAGGACTCAGCCAGAATACATCATTTATGGTAAGAATCTCACTGTTGAGAGCATAAAACCCAGCATGGTTTTAGCATGGAATGGGGCAGGGGGTCCATGGCCTTTTTATATTTGTATGAAGGAGGTCCCCAAGGAAAACATTTAGGAAACCATTGATCCAGGCGATCATTGAGGCCACTTATTGCTCTTATGTCCTCTTGTGACTCCAGCACAGCACAGGTGAGGACACGGCCAGTCGGGCAGATAGCAGCAGCAAGCAGTGGTTCAAAACACTTCTTTTTAACTTCTGCTTGTGTGTGCTTTTCTGACCCCACAGCACTGGCAGCCTCACACACTCTCCCACTCACTCCTCTTCCGTTTGCTGATGCCAGAGAACAGCGTGCCAAAGGGAACATTTTTGTGCGTCTCCACTTCCACTTGGCTTTCTGTGAAATTCCTTTTTTTCCCGTCACGCTCATTCTCTTGTAATTTTCTTATTTTGTAGAGAGGGGGATCTCAGGTCCCAGCTCATGGATATGATTTGCATATTTAAATGGGGATGTAAATGGGAGGAGTCGGGTACTCCAACACGTGCACTCAATTCCACGTTGATAAGAATGTACAAATGAAATGAACTTGGATTCATGAATGTGCACGGATGAATACATCTGGAGTTTTTTGTGCATACAACATTTTCTGGATTTTAGAGTACACCATGTTTCAGTGGGCCACTTTGTACTTGAGGCCCCCGGTCTTTTAGAATTTTATGATCATATATGTTTGATGCAGACCTATAATCAGGTCTCCAAATTAACTTGTTGATCATTAGCCAATTTGTTAAGTAGATTTCTACACTTACCAGCCGATCAGAATTTCCACAAGCCAAACTTTTTGTGGGAAAATAACTAAGAATATAAGCGCCACTGGATGCATTTAATTCTAGATATTTATAGAGTGTTTTTGCATGATGCTAAAAAAAAAAACAACAACATTCTCTCAACAATCGCTTCTCCAGCAAGGAACAAAGTCACTTAAAAACCAGTTTATAACCAGCTTAGTTATTTACATTGTCCAACCACTTCCAGATTTTTGTTTTTCTTTATACATGTCTCACTTAATTAAATTTTCTCTCCTCATTCATCTGCATTTTGTTCAGGCAGTAGCTTGTGAATACCACCACATACACTAATGGAAGCAGGCAGTCAATAGATGGATGTCATGGAATAAAGTTCGTGGGGAATGCAGTAATTTACCTCATTCATAATAATTAGAAATTCTCTCTTTTCAAAGACTCTTTTCAAAGATTCAACTCTTGTCGAAATGTCAGTTCTTCCAGCTACCAAATGATTATTCTTTTAGTATCACTCAGAACTTCTATTTTGAGCAACTTTGAATGATTTGTGTGTTGGTAAAAAAAAATTTTTTTAATAATTTTTTTTTTTCACTTCAAAGACTCTTTATTAATCATTACCTCCCAAAGTGGCTAGCTCATTTTTATTTATACCCTCCAAACTGAATTTTATCCTGCATTTGGTGGGTGTTAATTTAGAACCTTACCAAAAGTTATAAAGCATGGTGGTGGGAGTGTTATAGTTTGGAGTTTATTACCTGCCTGCAGTTGCAAATCGACCAAGCAAGGCTCTGAAGGAGGAAATGAGATCAGAATAAATAAACTTGACCAGGCTTATGTAGGTCTTGACTTTCAGTATGCTGACACACTTAAATGTTTTTGTTACACTAATTACATTTCTATGCCTAACATCTTATGGATAAAATTAATACTGCCTAGTACATATATTGAAACTATTTAAAGCTAAACGTGGTGTCCTTCAGACATGTGCAGGCATGATTTTTAAACTATGTATCCAGAGAACGACAACCTTAAACCTTAAAAAAAAAGAAAAAAAAATTAAAGCAAAGCTGTCTGCTCCATCTTGTGGAAAGGATTTGTATAGTGGTGTCATTTGTACTACATTCAAAGCCTGTATTACCTAGCTATTCATCTCCTGACAAGTTTCCACTGAACTCAGTGTTTCTTGTCTGGAAAGAAAAAGCTCACATATAAACTGAATGCCATGTTTGAGAGGTGTGCTAACATAAGTCAGTTCTATTTTTATTTTGACTCAAATAACACCAGTTACAGGAAGGGACATCACTAAAAATCCATTTGAAAAGCCAAACATGCCTGAAATTGTCACTGATGCATTTTCCAGAAGTATAGCTGTACAGCTGGGATAAGTTTGTTCAGGCAAATTGCTATACGAGCCCATCAGCGAACTGTAGACGGCTCTGGCCCCCAGCCAGAGGATTGGAGGCCCACAGTAGTCATCACGAGGAATCTGATGTGAAGTCTAAGGAGTGAAGAGGGAATAATGATGTGATCAGAGGAAGCCAGTTGATGAAAGAAGGTGAAAGGTGAGAACACCAACAAAAAAAAATCCCAGTAACATACAAAACAGTTGTAATTCAGTTGTATTAATTAATCAAATAGTCAATAATTTGTTAAATAATTAAAAAATGTTCAGGAATGGGCAAATTTCTTAGAAACCGACACAATAGGGAATCTCAGTCAAGTGCAGTTTCATAAATAATGAAAGGATAAAAATAATGCTAATTAGTAGATAGAGGGACAATTCTGGATAAATTCTACGAATATAGCTCAAACTTTTAAAGATCCTCATATGTGTTATATGAGTTCATTTGTGTTTTCTTAAAAAGAAAACCTTTAGTCAACCTCAGTTGGGGAAGAGAGTTTCTTTATACCCGTCTGCTATGTCTCAACTTCCACTTGACTTTCATTTTGCATGACTTTTATGTTGCATTTTGTACCATACCTATGTAGTATGGTGTCATAATAACTGGACATGGTCCCAAATTGGTCCCAAAGCCAATTAAGATGTCCCAATTAAGAAACCAAAACAAACAAACAAAAACATACCCATGCATCATCTAAACAGATACTCTATTTACTCCTTATTCTCTGAACCATCCTAATGATTATTAAATATGACTTATCACTTATAATCACATGCTGTACATCCCCGACTTTAGCATGATCCATTTTGTCAACATTACTCACTTCATCTGTGGGTGGGTGCAATAGATTTCATTTGATGTGGCATTTAAGCTAGTTTGGTGTACAGCATCATGTTTTAAACGGCAAACAGGCTCAAAGCTGTAAGAGGACACAAGTCTAAATCAGTGAATTCTAACCTAAACAGAAAGCCATCTATTAACTAATTCCAGCTTATATGTAGTCTTCCAATGCCTCAGCCCACCAAGGTTGGACTGAATGTAACTGAGCATCAGATAAATCAATATAAGTTTGGTTGTCTGCTACAGTAAGTAAACAAAACAAACTCGAGTTTTTCAAGAAAAACTTAACATGGAAAAATTTAAATTAAACTGATATCCTGGACTCTTATATATAAATATATATACAGTATAGGATTGTATGAAATTATGAACAGGCATTGTATTAGATGCGGTAGAAAGTGCTCAGCATGTTTAAGCTAACCACTGCACAGATGTAGGCTGCAAGAAGAGTAAAGTACTCAAACCTCAAAAACATCATTGTGGTTTGAGTAAAAGTTATACTTTGGATTTTTACATTGTGTAACTGCTGCATCAGAGATTTACCTGGACCCATGTAACACAGTGTGT
>CM047985.1:5821214-5835623 GCA_026261665.1 Melanotaenia duboulayi
CCAGGACCTCGTGCACTGACAAATGTTCTCCAACACACCGATTTAAATTGAATGTCTCTCCATAACAGCTTGTGTCATCTTCTGCCCAAATATGTTGAGCAATAAATCTAATTCAGGAAGGCTGAAGCAGGAAACACCTAAAACCTGCAGGACAGCGGCCCGTGAGGACTATGTTTAGACACCCCTGCTCTATAGTCTCCTTACTGTCTATGTCAACAACTACAATTTAAAATCTAAAGCTAACAGAGAGATGGCAGAGTAATAGCAGCAAGTGCAAGTGCAAGTGACAAATTGCTCATTTTTCATCTTTACAAAAATACATTGCTGCTGCTTTAAACTGCCTTAAGCCTCATAAATGCTCCCTTTTCATGTGTAAATAGGTCCATTCATGTCAGACATGTCAGACGTCACTGCCCACATGCTTCCATGCATGTTTTACGCTGGCATGGTTGTTAGGAGATGCATCCACTTGATGGCAGTTCAGTGTTCACTTCTGGGTTCCCTTATCATTTCAGACAATAACAAACATGGCTACGAGAAGGAGATGGTGAAAACGCACATTCTGAGAAAGCTTCATTGAAAGAAGCAGGTGCTCTGTGTGGCCATTAAATGTTCCACTCCTTCACAGCCTAACCAATAGTTCTGAAAGGTTCCTGTGAGCTATGCTCAACACTGTCGCCAGGACACAACTTCATAACTCTTGACCAGGCAAAACATTTTGTTCCAAGCAACAATGATCTTTGGTCTTGTAATAAAATATATTTTCTTCTGAAGCCAGAGAGGTGCTGTACAATCCTTCAAACTATAAAGAGCTTTGTTTTTTTCCACACTCCAATGATTACCTGAATTCTTTTACTTCCACCATTTGGCAGTGGCTTGCAGTCATGCCTGGCTGATGTTTGGTAACTTTACACTTTATTAAGAGGATCTAGCTGATTCCTGTCCAAACAGAAAGCATTTTGATCCGAGATTTAGTTCGCTTGTTTCATAGCTTTTTTTAAGTTTGGGACTCTTTCAGATCCATCTCCGCCTGGGAAACTGTGTGAAAACATGAAATAAAGATTCAGGAGGCACCTTTCCAACAATGGTGTCACCATTTCCATGAGACTCAAATGAAACACTCTGGCTTCTAGGCTTCCACCGGTCTGTGAGCTGATGCAGATCACTGTCCAATTTTTGTCCACAAAGTTTTCAAACCTTGACATTTGATGGATCAATGGCAAAAACAAAGGGACAAAATCATTACAACATCTGGCTCTGTGATGAAATCTGACACAACCAGCCTGGAGTACAGATGATGAGTGTTTTGATTATTTTTCTGTTTATTAACTGGATGAGGATTTTTTATTTTATAGTTTACTGTATGTTCAATGTGACTTTTTTATTATTATTATTTTAGGGTGGGTGGATGGGGGAGTAACTTTGAATAATTAAGTGTATGAACATGTCTTTTTTCTATGGTATTAAAGACCAACTTTACTCAAAGACTGAAAGCTACCCTGCTCCTAACACCGTACTTTTAAGGACTTCAACCCCCCCTTTTTAGTAGAACTATGCACACACTCCCTCTTACTGCTCATTTCCTGACATCATTTCACCTCACATGTCAACCAGACATGGCCGTCTCAGTTACAGTTGACCAGGTCGGGTCATTTAGTTCTGAAGCCATTGAGCTGTTTTACTTCCTTCTGCTCAGGATTAAGTTATATGAGGACTGTCAGCATTTGTTTTTTAAATTCAGCTCTCTGATCAGGTGCAAGTAAAAAATAAACGTTTTCAACATGTCAGAAAGTGCCGAAACATGTATTTCTTCATCCTGTTAGGATGTAAATCAGCTTCTTTGAGTTTAACTTTTGTTGAAAACCCCACTTAAGCCGACATTAAATATTTGATTGACAGTTGATTCATTCTGCATTCGTCCTTCAGTTTCCATTTGGCATTATGTACAAATTTCATACCAAAAATATCAAGAATTAAACAGTAAAAACATCACTTAATGATATATGTGTATTTAACAGTTATATATTTGTATTTATTATTTAATAAATGTCTGTTTTTTTCTTCTTCTCAAGTGTTTAAAAAAAAAACATAAAAGTGACAAATTTGAATAAAAAATGTTTCAGCAGATTTTATGACATATCTGTAACACATTCATAATAAATTTATTTTCACAACTCAAACTATAAAAATCTTTTATTATTGTCAAAATCTAGTTTAAGTGTTCCACGAAGGTCATGTCATTTTCATTAGCAGTTAGTCTGAATAATAAACTGAATAAATATAAAAAAGTATGCTAATTTAATAACAGCACAGTTCATGCATGAAGCAATAAACAACCTATAACTAAAATAAATTAATTAATTAAATAAACAAATACTTCCTGGCAGTAGTTAGTTTTTCAGAGGTTTATATAACCTGTGCATTTTACAGTGTGTGTGGAGTGAAACTGGAACAAACTGTAAATTTAAGGCAGTTTCCATGCATGACCCAGTTCAAAAACTAATATAAAAACATGCCGTACATGGGGTATAGGGAGAATGAAACAACTCNTATATATATATATATATATGTGTATGTATTTTGTATCAGATTACATTACAGAGCCAGACGCTCTTTCATAGAGAGAGATATGTGTACGTGTGTGTTTTGTGCATGTATTTACACAAGTAAGCATATTACAAATTATACATTAAGCTGATGTTCATATAAAATAAGGAAAATAAATTCTAATATTTATTTATAAAATAAGGTAAATGGACTGGACTTATATAGCACTTTTCTAGTCATGCTGACCACTCAAAGCACTTTAACACTACATCTTATATTCACACACTCACACACTCATACAGCACTTCTATGGTCGTATGCACTAACACACACATTCATACCCCACCAGACACACTCAGAATCAATGTGTGGTTCAGTGTCTTTCCCAATCGATCCACTGACTTTCAGGTTAATAAACCGCTCGTCCTCCTGAGCTACATCTAAAATAGAGGGAAAGGGGCAGGTTATAGACAAGCGTCGACAAATAAAGCTTTTATTTATTCATTCATTTTAAACTCTGCACGCTATGTGGTGCTAATAACTGTAACTCAGCTTGACTTTAATCATGACTTGTACTAGATTTTTCTAAATTAGAGTTCAAGTCAAATTTTGATAAATATACTAAGAATGAAATATAATTATTTTAGGTAATAAAAATTATTTGGACAGGGCTCTTTTTTTCTCATTCAGAAGATCAGAATATTTAGAAAAGCTGCTTTAAATGTTACAACCTGGCAGTTTATTATCATATTTATCTAATTTGTTCTGGGTGTAAATGGACTCCATGGAGGGGAAAACCTCAGAATAATAAAGTTGTTTTCTGTGCTGAGCTAGATTTTACTGTCCAATAAAGAGTCCGACCCCCCAGAAGACTGAAGGGAAAACAGACCATCAACCTCAGCATGTGGTTGGGGTAATAATTCCTTTTCACTTCATATTTGACATATTTAATAATTAATCTTCTACTGGTGTTTTTTTTATTTACAATGACATAAGGACAGTATTAGACATGCATGGGTCCGTTATAAAGTAAATCAGTTAAACGTGTCCATGTTAGTTATAATTTCATGGTAATTAAATGAAGTCTTCATTACTTGCCCCTTTCTAGTCCTGCAACAACCTGTTTTGGAAATAAACTTCACAAATGAGCAACCAGCAACCTAAACATTGCACATAGTGGCCTCAGTCAATATGACACATACTGTTTGAAATACCAACACAGCTTGTCAATTTTTCCACCATAACATGAAATGCTTGTCTCATGGAAACAAGTCTGAAAGTAGCCAAAGTCATGGAAAGTCCCCACACCCCCTCCGCTGCGGCTCATCCTTACCCACCATCACTTTTTGTTTTCCTCCCAAACATGTCGGCTGCAAAACAAAACCCGCAGGGAAGCAATCGCTTCATCTTGGTAAAGTCAGCGGGGAGGTCGATCATCTGGGAGAATTCCTGTAATTACGAATCAGAGTTTAGCCAACAGGGCAGCTGGACTCTAGAAAAGAGGTTTAGAAATTTAGAAATATGAGAAGAGCTTGGCTTTTTGTCATCGAAGCTTCAGTAACACAAGCCGGTGGGAGAGTACAGAAGTACGTGTGAAGTAGTGAAATTAAAATGCTTTCATTGGCACTAGTTGTCTTGTGTATTAATTCCTTTTTTTTTAATACTCTTATGGTTCTGTAGTCCTGCATTTGTTGAGTCACTGTTTTGAATAAAACACACCAAGCATCCATTTCATCAAACAACAAAAAGCTGAGGGCCTCACGCGGAATCTGTTACTCAGGATTTTATGTATCATTGTTGACATTACAGGTCAGAACTAGTTCCAATCAAAAGTCTGGACACACCTTCACTTTAACTGAGTAATGTCTGTCCACACTTTTCACTGGTACTGTCTGTTAAAGTTGCAAAACTCTAACTAAATGTGAAATATTAGGGTTAGGAAAGGAAAGCCATGAAAAGTGTTCTCTTAATCACTGCGAATGACAGTAAATCTGATTTTTCAATCATCAAATATTATATTAAGTTATATAAAAATGTGGATTTTTTTTAAACAAAATTACAAATGATATACAGTAGGTTTATTTTATTTTATTTATATTTTTCCCAATCACTTAAAATCCGAACAGATTCAGTGGAAGTCAGTGGTCATTTTAAGCCCCCCGGACCCAAAACCAATCAATTAATCTTTGTTTACAGAGCACTTGTTCATACAAAGGCAAGTACTTTACATTAAAAATGTCATGAGCAGCCTCGTTTCTATCCATTGAGTCCCCCAGACTAAAAACCCACAAGTCACACATACACAACATGCTTTCATCCACAAACATAAACACACCACACAAACACACACACACACACACACACATGCACATGTACATAAAATGATGTCTCAGAAGCCCGTCCTCACCATCACCAACCGCATCAGGAAAGCTAAGACACTGGAAGTTTAAACAAAAGATGTTAAGCTGAGATAAAATGCATAAAAACAAAATAAAATAAATAAAATAGTTTAGAAAAATATTCAATTAAAGCTTTACAAAAAAGGTAAGTCTTAAACTTTCTTCCACAGCCGAGGACAATAAAATCTAAAAGATGCCTCTCTGCATGTTTTAGTCCTCACCTTAGGAATAAACAAGAGACCGGCCCCAGAGGGCCTGAGGGTCCTGGGAGGTCCATAAACTAAAACAGGTTAGATAAATACTCAGTACTAAAGTCTTTTAAAAACTTTAAAAACAAATAAAAGTATTTAAAAATCAATCTGGAGGCACACAGAAAGCCGGTGCAGAGATTTTAAACTGCAGTAATGTGAGCTTTCTGCCTGGTCTTTGTCAGTAGACGAGCAGGTGCATTTTGTAAAAGCTGTAACGGAGTTCACAGGAAATATATATGTTGCCTGGAAAATAACTTTGTTAATCATATTTGCATCAACCAGGACAAAACGGTCCAGTGTTTTCCCCAAATACAGATAGTGTTACAGGGCTATTTAAATTCCATAGAATGATGGTTATTAAAAGCAGATCTAATAGCATCTGTCTTATTTGTGAAATGGGCAGTGAATTCCTCACATGAAACGCTTGTTGCCTTACACAATTGAGGGCTGGTTAAAATGTTGATGATTTTATAAATGGTCATAATAATCTTACAGAAATGTGTTTGTCTTGCCCGTTTTATTGCTTTATTTTATATGGTTAGTTCTTTTTAAAAATGCATTGTGGATGGTTAGTTTTTTTTTCCTCCATCTTCTTTTGGTTCTTCTGCAGTTTCTTTTTAATCTCCTTATTTCTTAATTTTTCCATGGTGGTTTTTGTTTTGTGTAAATATGTTTGAGTCTGAGAGGAGCAACGGAATCCAGGGTGGACCTGAGTTTACTGTTAAAATCATCAACAATAAAATCACAAGAAGCAGGTAAGATGTGAGGTGAACTGTTCCGTAAAAGGTGAGTGAAATGTGCAGCCACTTCAGGGTTAAGACAGCGCTCCAGAGTAGAAGTATTTTTTGGAATAAAATCATTTAAATTAAAAAATATGCATGAGTGGTCTTAGAAACCCACATCAATCACAGATGAGAGACAGAAATTAAGGCCACAGGTGATGAAGAGGTCCAATATGTAGTGTTTCGGTTCTGTAAGAGGCTTAAATTTAATATAATTTAGGACATTTAAAAATTTGCCTGGAGAAGTGTCTGATTAATTGTCAATATGTAAATTAAAACCATATTAAAAGGAACAGGGTTTGGGTGGTCTGTAAACAGTCATGCACAGATAGGAGGATGACTACAAACAAGAGCACTGTATTCAAAACATGAATAATTGTTAAAAAGTGATATCTTTAAATTAATGAGCTGTGTACTGGCTGTGGTTGTACGGAGGTAGAACGGGGTGTGAGGGTGTGTCCTGTAAAAAGTCAGTCTTGGACAGCTAATTACAATGGTAAACGTAAGTTGATTTGGGTGCAAACCACGACCTCTAAAGATTGAGGGGTGATTCCAGAACAGGTTAAAATTGTCAATCAAATCAGTCTTCAAAGTTTTGCAGGTGTGTTGAGGCCAAATGTGAAGTCCCAGCAACCTTCACAAGCACGCTGCTCCACGGTTTAGAGTGGGAAGGGAGCCACTGAAAAAAACAGACTTGTCACTTCAAAAAGGTCCCTTAAATCCTTTTTAGTCTGCTCAAATACTTTTTGGAAATTAATGTCTTTGGTCCCGACATGCATTTGTGGAATCTGTGGGGAAGCCTAAATCTATGCTATGTTATGAAGTGTAGTATCCCCTCGCTAGTGCTCATTTGCTGTTGTGGTGGTTCCAGCTTGGTGGATGGGCCTGGGACTGGTGTCTGGCGGTGAGACCTGGGCCCAGTGGCTGGTGGTGGGGCCTGTACACGGTGGCTGGTGGTAGGTTCTAGGCACGGTGGCTGATGATGGGACCTGGGACTGGTGTCTGGCGGCGAGACCTGGGCCCAGTGGCTGGTGGTGGGGCCTGTACACGGTGGCTGGTGGTAGGTTCTAGGCACGGTGGCTGATGATGGGACCTGGGACTGGTGTCTGGCGGCGAGACCTGGGCCCAGTGGCTGGTGGTGGGGCCTGTACACGGTGGCTGGTGGTAGGTTCTAGGCACGGTGGCTGATGATGGGACCTGGGACTGGTGTCTGGCGGCGAGACCTGGGCCCAGTGGCTGGTGGTGGGGCCTGTACACGGTGGCTGGTGGTAGGTTCTAGGCACGGTGGCTGATGATGGGACCTGGGACTGGTGTCTGGCGGCGAGACCTGGGCCCAGTGGCTGGTGGTGGGGCCTGTACACGGTGGCTGGTGGTAGGTTCTAGGCACGGTGGCTGATGATGGGACCTGGGACTGGTGTCTGGCGGCGAGACCTGGGCCCAGTGGCTGGTGGTGGGTTCTGGGCATGGTGGCTGATGATGGGACCTGGGACGGGTGGCTGGTGGTGGGTTCTGGGCATGGTGGCTGATGGGGGGACCTGGGACCGGTGGCTGGTGGTGGGTTCTGGGCACGGTGGCTGATGGTGGGACCTGGGCCCAGTGGTAGCTGTTAGAGCCTGGCCTGCCTCATTCCTTCTATCTTACTCCCCATTATTCCAGCTCAAACCATCACTCCTGTCACCACCCTGCTGACATGGCAGCCTTGTTGGGACATGGTGGCCATTTCAAGTAAAATGATTAGATACCAATAGAGACACAGTTTTTTAATGATATGTGAACATTTTCTGTCATTGACTTTTGATTTAGCTGCACCCTTAGGTTTTCCTTAAATGTCCAGTGTTGTCATTCCTTTCACAAGGCATTGTATTATTTAATGCATTTCATTTGCAAAAAGTTCCTTTTTTCCCCCACACTGCATGGAAACTATGACTTACTTATTCATGTAGAACAACCACCTTATTTAGTATTCCTAAGCTCACCTTGGAAATTAATTATCAAACCTGTCTGAGATTGTTATCAGTGACTAATCAGACAAGACAGGGAAAAGTTGGAGATGTTTTCTCAGTTCCGATATTACTAAATTGCTTTTGAAATTGCTTCAAATTCATGTTGTTAATTTTCTGTCCATCTATTTTCTACATCTCCTTTATCCTATTCAAAGACACTAAGGAGCTGGAGCTTATCATAGCTGCTATTGGCTGACAAGCGGAGTACACCCTGGACAAGGCCACCATGTATACTCACATTGTCATTACTTGTGCTTTTAGACGTTAATGCTTTTTCTGTTTCAACTGGCATCATGTTGTCTTGAAAAAAGGTCATCGTAGGTCACAGAATGATTCCCAAAATGTTTAGACACAACACAAAATGCTGTAATGTCACAAGAATGAGTCAAGGTGAGTGCCTTCATTTAGATTATGTCAACAACAACAACAAAAAAGCTTTTTTTGGCTTCAACTTTACCGTCATGCATTTATAACCTTCACCAGTACCTACATATAAAAAAGAAAATATAAAATATGATTATTTTACTGCAGGGTGGAATATTTAGCTGCAACAATTTAATCAAAGCAAGTATGTGGTTTTGAAGCTTTTTCCATTATTCTTGGGGATGCACACCAGAGCTGCACTGGTTGCATTTACATTTGATTTGCTGCAGCAGGCACAAGAACATTTGTTTCATCCTGTAGTCTGTGACTTACTCAAAAGGAGAACAGATTTAGAGATTAATACAGCAGTGAGAGACCTCTTTATGTTGAGGAAATACTGGAACAGAAAAGCACATTTATCTTTCAGTGCTGGCAGAGAGTCAAAGTGACCTCCAGGTTGTTCCAGCTCGCTTTGAGCTGAAGGATTTATTGGCAGAGATGATGATTCTTTACTCTGCCGTAGCATCACTTCGATTCTCTCTGCTGTGCCGTGGCAACAGTGGGATGACTTCATCTGATGTTTTTTTATTCTCTTTACATGGATAATTATGCAACATCCCCCTCCCACCCCACAACCACTTTCCCCAAAACAGTAATTCTGTTTTTATTTGAAGTTGCACCAAATTTCCAGGAACAGTTTCACAGATGATTTCTGACTAAAATATTCAGTTTTCCAATTTTACGAAACTCAGTTTATGTATAAACTCCAAACAAACTCTTTCCATGACCGTCAGAAAACACCTTTTTTCCTTTGATTTATATCAATACAGGTCTGCCTGTTTCCATGTATTTCATGTCACGAAACACAAAAGCTCGTAGGGAAAGTACGAAGCTGGAATAAGCTAATTCATTGAATCGGTTGTTCAAAGAGTGGTTAATTACTTAAACAAATTCTCCTTCAAAAAACATACTTTTTGTTTGGACTGTTGGTAACGAAATGTTTTTAAAAAGAGTAAGGGTTAGGGTTCTTGTAATAAATAATATATAAAACAATAAATGAAAAAATTGTTCTAGTTTTTTTTTACCCCACTATCCAGATAAAACAATCAAAAAGATATATGAATAATATTTAAGTCTATTCTATTCCATAATGACCTCTAAATAAATTAAAATGCATATCATGAATATGTGGGAATATACAAAAAAATAAAGTATCACATATTATACAATAATAACATAAGAATTTTTTATTTGATATATTTTAGAAGGGTTTTTCACACTTTATTTAAAAAAATATTTATATAGATTATTGGTATCCATTTTAAACAATTAAAAATAAATTAAACAAACAGATTAAAAACATGATAATTTAATTTAGCCTGCACGTTTATATAATTAATAGAAATATTTTATTAGTCAGAGGGAAATGCTAATGATACATTAAAACAATAATATATAATATATGGTCATAATAACATAAATCCTTTAAATTAAGACAAACATGAAAGTTGAATATTTTCCTTCAGTTTTATTAAATATATGCCACGTTTTTAGCTTTATCGTCGACCATATTAGGAGTCACAAAAACAACTTATTAAACCATCTGGTCCTCTGGCTTTGGGCAATTTATGGTAGAGCATTGACACTTAAAAAGATCTTTTCATGCAGTGAAATTCCCACTAAATATTTTCCAGGTCCACCATCTCTATGTAATGTTGGGCATAATTTCTGGACAAACGTGCACCATATGATTATCCGGATTAATTTTTGACTTCAGTGTGTTTTATATAAATGACGATAATCATTTTTCCGGTCCTGCACAGCCCGCATACTGAAGGCCCATATGAAACACATCAGCACAGAAGATGGAGTTAGTTTTTTATTAGAAGCACATGTTTCACCAGAAACTTTATCAAACTAACAGTCCCACCGCAAGGCAGGGCCTGAAAGTGCTGAAAATCGTCGTAATATAAAATTGTGAGAGTTTTAAAAGCTCAAAATTTTAATGAAACAAATTTTGGAGTCAGTTTACAGTTTGATTTTTAAGCTCTATGAAATTAATATGTTTTAATATTGATATTTCAATGTGCTGAAAGATTATTGTTGTAACACAAATGTATGTGATCCAATTACAATTCCCTCATTATTGACGGTATTTTCAGTAGTTCAGCCTCTTTGAAAAAAGTTGAGGATATGAAAATTAAAAGAAAATTCATCTAGAAAGGCATGTGCACAGAAGCACTAAAGACAACATTTCCATCAGGCTCACCCACCACCTCACATACCCCCCAAATTCACAAATATCATATATACCATGTCATGTCATGTCATATCTCAGTTCAGTGGCTAGATGCATAAATTGTACTTGAAAAAGAAACTCTCCTGTTTTTTCTAAGTAATTTATGTTGTGACTGTTTGCCCCTCATGCATTAGTCGGAGTAAGCCTGCACACACATACTAATTTATACCTGACATGTACAGTAGTACAAACATGGTATAACTTAAACAAAATGCAATATGTCACAGAGTTTGAACCTGATGTTAATTTGTTTCCCTAGCTCATGTTTTATTGGGAATTTTCATGATATATTTTAAGTGCATGCCAGTAAATACAGTAACTGCAAGTGTGTGGGACACAATGTCTGTGAAACCAGTATTTTCAGGTCATTCTGGTTTTATGCCACGAGACTGGCTCATACGCTGTGTTAGCCCAAAGGCTTTAAAAAAGGATTATGATAACAACGTCCATGATCGATCTGTGCATATGTATGCTTGCCAGGCACCGGTCATCCAGGATGGCCAGAGCGCAGGCGGAGGTCCCCAAGAGCCCAGAAGCGGGGGAGGGCCTCATGGCAGCATCCACTGCTCACTGAGAAGAAGTAAATGAAAACGTGCTTTCACGTCAGTCTCCCAAAGTCTCAAAAAAACACCAGAAAATGACACTTGAGTTGTCACTAGTAGATTTTTTTAAAAACAGAGTCACTAGAGGGGTCTGGCAACTCCTTAAATGTAGCACCAAAGTCATTAAGTTGTTAGCCGAGCTCTGACGAGTGCACCAGTTTAATCGGTGTACCAGGAACTCCATGACAAACGTTGGAATTCAAACTGCGATTAAATGCAGCTTTTTTTATACATTCATTTTTTTGTAATTAATCAATTGTTATAAATGCAATAAAGTCCCACTCCTAATATGCACACACAAATAGTAGTATTTATTTTGATAATTGTTGTTTTGATAATTTTATCTTCATAATTTCCCTATTTCCTGTAACATCTTTTGGTGATAACAGATGGAAACTAGTCTTAGGCTATAGTCCAGCATGTTTATATTACATGCTTATTGCTATTTGATAGTATTATGTATTTGCATGTGTTCATGATGCTACATGGACATTTATGCTTGGAGGCAGACTGAATGAGAAAAAATAAAGGCACTGAGACTAAGAGCATAAAAAGCTCAACTTACTCACACTTTTAGTATAAAGAACTTTATTATTGCAAAATAAACTAGCATTATTTACAATAGCTTCCTTCACATTGTGACTTTGGTTTTTCTATAAAAGTTCTGAACTCTAGTAGAATGTTTCCATATAAATACTTTAGTTTATGAAAAAAATGGTTGTGAACCCAAACCACTAAGCAAAAAATCAATCACCAGCCTCGGGGGCCCAAGTGCTGCTTCAGAGCCTCAAAAAATCCAGAGCCGGCCCTGCATTGCATATTAATTATTTTCTAAACAGTGACATGCTGTTTTGAGGTCTTGTAACGGGTCTTTCTTCATATCTATGACTTTGTGACACATGGCAATAAGATGCTCACGTTTGAAGTCGTTTCTTCCTCCCTCTGTGTCTTTAACTTAGATTACAGCTTGTAGAGCTGGAAGCCGCAGCACATGTGTAAGCCAGCGGAAATACCAAAATCTTGCATGCCTCTTTGATTGTTACATTCAAGATATCATGTGCGCTACCAGCTCTGCTGCTGCAAACCATTAGGCTCAGTAACTGGTGGCTTGTAAAATAGACTTGAAGTCCTGGAGACAAGGTGAAAGGGATGAGATGGGGATTCCACATGGTTATCCAAGGAGATGATAAACAAAAGGAGAAGAAGATACAGTCTAAGTGATATATTGAGCACATGTGGGATCTTGGAACAAAAGAGAGGATTGAGAAAATGACCTCAGAGGGAGGGAGAGAAGAGAGCAGTCTCTGATTTATTATTTTAAGTTTAGGGCTTGTGTATCTGAGAACAAGATTAGTTCAGTAGATCAAGTCACCCAACATCCCAACATTGACCAATAATAGGCAACACATTGCATTCTTCTCAAATAGCCCCCTGATGTATCATTTTGAGGATGTTTTTCCTTTTTTTAATACCATCTTCACTAAATTTCTGATCTATTTATATAAAATGTGGTTACTGATGACTTTTTATGTTAATAATTAGTTACATGGTGACATCTTAAATCAGATTTCCAATCGTATTCTCAATGTTTCCAGAAAATGCTTCCAGGGAAATAAAGAGCCCTTTTTTCTGCTTCTTCATCAGTTCATTCTTTTATTTAGGGACAAGAGAATAAATGAACTTAATTACATGTTTAAAGAAATAAAGAAAACAAGTTCCTATGATGTCCAATGGTCCCAAAACACCTCTTAAAACCCTTTTAAAGATGCACTACAGAACTTTTGCTGACATGTGTCCCCATATATATGAAAGTGTTCTTACTCAATGTTTAAGGTTACTACAGTATGATAAAGAGCTTAATTCAAATATTTAAAAAATATAAAAAGTGTAGGCCTGAATCCATGAAAAGAAAAATATGGCATTCAGTCCAATTTCAGTGTGGTGGAGAAGATCAGTTTTGACCAAGTGTCGTTCTGTTCGGTGTCTTTATGCTGAACTGATGTCAGCTCCTCGCTTTACACCAACAAGATGAAAATGGGAATTTCTTTTTTCTGTAGTTGTCTGTGAATTTACATTTAAGTTTCTGCATTTTCTATCTTTACTAAATACTGGACTTCTCTAAGTCATGAAAGCCATCAGTGGGAAACTATGGAAGCCAAGAGGGGTCATTTTCAGCTATTCTTCTTTTTATATTCATTGTCTCAAGATAACAAGGATGAAGCTGCAGAGCTCTTTTAGACTGCTTCATCCAAAGCATGAAGGAACACTTGGAGGAGGATCCATAATTCTCCTAGCAGGCCACAAACACATTCCATAAAATCCAATATAATTTCTTAATGTGCATAATATATCTTATTTTTATAATTCTTAACAACAAGTAGGTTTATGGGGGGAACCTGAGTGGAGTTTGCATGTGAATCATTTTGCTCCTTAAGTTTATCTAGTGCAAACATTTTTCTGTTTTCTTAACTGCAGAATAAACCATTTTTATTTATGCGTTCTTGTGCAGTGTTCTTCACAGAAAGAAGAGAAGTGCATATTTGCACTGCCTTTGGCACCATTTGCGACCTCCATAAAGAGCCGTATCTTTTTGATTGGGCTTTGTGAGAAGTTTTAGGATACACATATTAGAAATGAGGAATCATTCTTAAATGTACAAACAGGCAATGAATCATCATGAATCAGAAATGAAGCATGATGTTCTCAGATGGAAATCACTGATGAAGAACAGATCTCCTTGGTTTGACAACAAAGAGGCTTATTTTCACCTTCACAGTTGATCTGCTCAGGGGTGTCCAGCGCTGGTCCTCGAGGGCTGCGATCCTGCAGGTTTTCGATGTCTCCCTGAACCAGCACACCTGATTCAGATTGATTGGCTCTCCTCAGCAGCTTGTTGTCAAGTTCTGCCCTAAAATGTTAACCCATCAGTCTGATTCAGGTGTGTTACAGCAGGAAACATCCAAAACCTGCAGGACAGCGGCCCTCGTGGACCGACTTTGGACACCCTTGTACTAGTTCAGTGTTTCTCAATCCTTGTCCTCTGGGACCACTGCCCTGCATGTTTTAAAGGTGTCCATCTTTAACACGCCTGACTCAAATTAATGGCTCGTTAGCAGACCTGCAAAAAACTGACAAGCAGTTCAGTTAATCTGATTGTGATACG
>CM047985.1:6018305-6029357 GCA_026261665.1 Melanotaenia duboulayi
TTCTTTCTTTCTTTTTTTCTTTCTTTTTTAAATGCTTCATGCTAATAGTCTGTTTAAGTTAGTTTAGTTTANTCTTTCTTTCTTTCTTTCTTTTTTAAATGCTTCATGTTAGTATGTCTGTTTAAGTTAGTTTAGTTTAATAAAAGTTACTTTTATTAAAATGGTGCTGATTTTTTTAAAACAAAATCCACCTTTGTTTGAAATAAATTTGACTTTGAATAAAGAAACTCAGAAAGTTCAAATCTAAATTTTGACTTTGCAAATTTAAAATTATACATAGATAAAATAAAACTGATGGGACAGAATATCAGGCCAATTTTTTAGAGATCAGCAGACAGATAGATAGTTAGACATTCAGACTTTGTATGTAAACCGTAGTCACATGCATCCTGTTTTAGGGCTCCTTTTTTAAAATGCTGTTAAGGCACATTTAGACGACAACCTAAAGAACGACAGTCTCAGCAGGTCGCTATCAGTCAATTTTTGAAGGTAGAGCAGCTACACGGTTGCTTAGTGTTCAGCAAACAACATTTAAAGGGAACATGTCAGAAAGAAATCATTTTTTTTTCTTGGGAGCATTTGGGAGTCTGAAGTCACTTCCAAAACACAAATTCCAAAAAATACCTGAAACCTAGCACTCTGATAAGGCCTCCCCAAGCCGTTGAGATTTTCATGGGACTTTTACATCATGTTCCCAGCTAAAAATAGAATTTATTCTCCTTTTCATCTTTGTCTCCATTCAGCAAGTTTAAAATATGCTGCATTCACTGTGTGAGGCCAAACTTATTTACTCTTTTTCTTTGAATCCTAGCAGCTTGAATCAAACGTACCTGGACTTTCCTTTTGTCTATTGAAAACATATAACTTCTCCTCCAAACAGCTTCTTCAGTTATAAACTTACTGGTGAGGAGTCCCAGGCTTCTAATCTGTTGTTTTGTCTCATTTTTAAAAGACTAAAAGAGGTCCTGCTGCCTTTGATTCAAGCTCTTAGGATAACCATGACCTCTATGCCTGATAATCTACACCATTACTCTCTCTTTGCTCTCCAGACAGCAAATTCTCAGTAGTAATTTTATAGTTCACTTAAGAAAGGAAATGAGATTAAAAAAAAAACATTCACAGTCAGTACTTTAATATTTTCAATCCTGGCTAACACAATGCTGATTAATCTAGTTAATACAGTCCCCTCAGTGAAGCATGGTGGTGGCAGTGCCATGCTATGGGAGTGGAGTGGGATGGAAGCCAGGATGCACAAGTCCTGAAAGAAAACATGCTGTAAAAGGGGGTATTTAGTGAGGTGAAGATTTATTCTTCAGCACCACTGTGACCCAAAGCAACCTGATGGGTTACGCCACCTGGGCCAGTTTGCAGACCGCATGGTCCTGTTTAACACATGACTTGGAACAAGATTGTGCATAAAAAAGTAATCAGTAGAACCATTACAGTTCGCTTAGTGAAGCATGGTGGTAGCAGCATCATGCTATGGAAGTGCCATTCAGCAGCAGGAACAGACTGGTCCGAGACTAAACGAAGATGAATATCACACAGGTTCTCATATGCTGTAAAGTGGTGTATTTAGTGGGGTGTGCGTTCATTCTTCCACACCCCTGTGACCCAAACAATCAACCTGGAGAAACTTCAGGAAGAAACTTCAACTGTACTCTGTGACCTTATTAAAACCTGCCATCTTAGGAAACAAAATACAGATTTTACATAAGCTTCTAAGTTCATGTGAACAAGGGTGAAAATGTGTAAATGCACACTATCAGCGGGACAAACAATGCCCTTTTCTGCACCATTCCTATCGTTGTTGAACCTGCTGAAAAGTACACGGCCTGTCTTGCGCAAAGACAGACTGATTCCGTGCCTGAGCAGCTTCTATTATTCTGGTCACATCCCTCTATTGGTAACATTATCAGTTCATCACTACCCAGTTCAGTCTGCACAAAGCGGGGCAGTGTTTGCAGCAGGGCCACACCTCTCCTGCAGCTCTGGATTGGCCCCCATGTCTTCACTCCCTCCGCCGAGTTCCGCGTTGCAGTGCATTTAACTCCTGCAGAATTTCCTCCTCACGCCTTTCTCTCAGACAGCAGAAGACAGCAGGGAGCAACATGTCCGACCGGGGAACCTTCGACACCAACGTGGTCACCGTGACCCGCTTCGTGATGGAGGAGGGCAGGAAGGCGAAAGGCACGGGGGAGTTGACCACGCTGCTCAACTCGCTGTGCACGGCGGTGAAGGCCATATCCAGCGCTGTGCGCAAAGCGGGAATCGCGCACCTGTAAGTTGACAACTCCCACCGAGCAAAACGTATAATAGTTACGAGTAGAAAGGGAACGTCTGCGCAGATTTCAGGCTTTAAATGAGATTAAAATGTCCATCGTGCACATCCACGCTGGCACAGGCTGTGCTGGAGATTCAGGTTGTTTGTGCACCAACGAGGAAGCGCATACCTGACACCACGCCCACTTGTTTATTTAAACTTTTTCCTCCATATCATCTGATTTTGTGAGATATTTTTAATCAGTCCTGTAGTTGAAGCAAAACTTAACGTAATTCCAAGCAAACCAGGGCAGATTAGAAGTGCAATGTCATGCTTTACATGCACTATTTTCCTTTGCCACATTTTAGCTGGAGGCTATTTATCATGAATTCATTCCATTCATTTACATCTAACTGCAAAAAGCTATGATCTGTTTAAAGTGTTCTCATCCATGTATACAGAGGAACAGAAAATAGAAACCACCAGTTAAAATATGCGACAAAAGTTTTACAATATGAATACAGCAGCTGTACGCTGGAAAATGTTTCTGTTTCCACCTCGTTATCTTTTGTTGTCATATCAGTTACGGCATTGCAGGCAGCACCAACGTGACTGGTGATCAGGTGAAGAAGTTGGACATTCTGTCCAATGATCTGGTTATTAACATGCTCAAGTCGTCCTTCTCCTCCTGTGTGCTTGTGTCTGAAGAGAATGACAAAGTTATCATTGTGGAGCCAGAAAAGAGGGTAAGTAAGTAAAGTGAGCTCTTTCCGACCTCTGAAACTATGCAAGTGAGGTTAATATTAAAGGTAAAAGAAAAAGCATTTTAACACCTTTATCTTTATCATTATTCTCATCTTTTATAGGGTAAATACATTGTGTGCTTTGATCCTCTGGATGGCTCCTCCAATATCGACTGTCTCGTCTCCATTGGAACCATCTTCGCCATTTACAAGAAGGTACTAAAACTGGTCCAAATTCTCAAGATGAAATGTCTTTGCTTCTGATTTAGAAAACTGGAGTCAGTTTTTGGCTAAATTAAATGACAAAAGCATTAATGACCATAACCATATCCAAAGTTAAAAACTCCTAAAGCAGTTTGCAGTTTTCCCTCGAGGGCAAGTAGCAGATTAATGTAGGGTGGGGAGATGATTTTGAAGGACACTTTCACTAAAATGGTCAACGAAATGCAAAATTAGAGGAAAATACTCCCTTTTGTATCAAATGGTCACAATAGCCAGAGCAATTCCTTCCCTCCTCATGTCATAGTTGTAGATGGTAATAAAGAACACGCTACTGAAGTGAAACGTGTGCAGGGAATGATTTGAGAGTAACACAAGACATCATCCGTCCCTTCAGACCACAGATGATGAGCCCTGTGAGAAGGACGCTCTTCAGCCAGGCAGAAACCTGGTGGCAGCAGGCTACGCCCTCTACGGCAGCGCCACCATGATCGTGCTCTCCACGGGCCAAGGGGTCAACTGCTTCATGCTCGACCCGGTCAGCGGACTCCAGCTCCTTTCACAGAAGAAGAAAAAATGAAAACTTCCAGATTGATTTTTATCCAGAAGTTATTTATGTGACTCTTGGTGTTTTTGCTCCTCAGGCTCTAGGAGAATTTATCCTGGTTGAGCGGGATGTTAGGATCAAGAAACGAGGCAACATTTACAGCTTGAATGAAGGTTATGCAAAACACTTTGAGCCTGCAGTCACAGAGTACCTGCAGAAGAAGAAGTTCCCTCAGGTAACACTGATGTCTGGACGGAGATGGAGGAATGCATTTATTAGATTATTATATTTAATAAAAACACCAAATCTTGATCTTGTAACATTTTAAATCCTTGTAGGACGGCAGTGAGCCCTATGGAGCGCGTTACATTGGCTCGATGGTGGCAGATGTGCACCGAACGCTCATGTATGGAGGGATCTTTTTATACCCAGGAAATGTAAAGAGTCCCAAAGGAAAGGTAAAGTTTTACTGCTCCCCTCTCCTACTCACAGCCAGCATGTCACTGAAGACATTATTGTTGGAAGTGTTGAGTTAAAACTTTAATTAAAGACTCTACTCATATAAATAAAAAAAAAGTAGAAGAAAACAAACAGAAAAGTACAATAAGTGGTTTTATTTCAAAGAATGAACAATTCTAGACATAAATTCTGGTGTGTTTGTTGTCAATATTATTTATATGAATCAGGAAATTTAGTCTTGGATTATGATTTTCATATCAGCAGCCATCAACTTTGTCAGGTATATATGGTGTGATGTGACTACTTCATTGCTTCATAATTCTGCAGATATTCACCGTTACGTGTCTCCCATAAACAAACACCAGCAAGATACGCACACACCAAATCTGAAGCTTTGCATTTTTTTTATCCACAACATTGGCAAAAAACTTTCTGACACATCTGTGCACAAATGTAAGAATTTTAACTTTCCTGTATTTGATGCAAACATTGACTGCAACCATAACTGTAAAATAACAATCAATATTCTAATTAGGAAATAATATTACCAACAGAATTAGATTAAAAACTGTTTGGTAAAACAAAACTCTGACACCGTGGCCCATTACAACACATCCATAACATGTTGACTGTTTAGAGTTAGTCAGTCATCAAGAGGGGCCTTGTCCTGCGTGTTGTGGATGCTGCATCACGCCTGTATCAGATTGATGGGTCAACATGCTCAGGCAGAACATGACAAATAGCTGCTGAGGAGGGGGACATCTAAGGAATGAAGCTGGACCCCCGTTTTAACCTGTAAGACCTGATAGATTAAATGTTTATTGCAGTTCAAATAGAAGGAGCACACTTCGGGGCTTAAAATGCCACGGTAAATGAGACAGAGTCAAACAATTTATATCATGGTTGATGATAAAATTGGCGTCATTTTTTCATTAGAATTGGTGACATTAACAGAAAAACAAACCAGAGTTGGTATTTTTTCTCTGTGCTGCAGACGACCAGCTCACTGAGCCACATGGTCGGGTGAATTCATTGAGTTTTAACGGTTCCGCAACACATTGATTCAATGATCTAGATTTTTTTAAAAAAGATTAAATATAGAGTATTTGTAAGAACATGTGGATTATTTTTTTTATTTCCTTCCTAACAACCAAACTGGCTTATTTTATTTAATAAGATGAGAAGAAAGATGAAATCCAAACGTGTGTAACTATGATAAAGTCAGACTGTACTAACTTGGTTGTTATAACTAAGTTCTAAAACTATCTAGTTTGAGACTGTAAGTAGGAGTAATGTTCACACCACAGATGTCAAACTTGTGTCTTGGGCTGCTAGCCTGCTGGTTTTTTGTTGTTTTTCTGCTCCAACACACTTGACTGAAATTAATGGGTCATTTTGAAAAAGTTGACAAGAAGCTGTTGGAACCATTGATTTGAATCCGGTGTGTTGAAGCAGGGAAACAACAAAAAACCTGCAGGATAGCGGCCACTGAGGACCAGAGTTTAACTCTTCTGGAATAAGGAGAAGTCTGATCGGCTCTGACTTGTGACACTGTCACAACATTGTTTCTTCACTCACATCCTTCTGTAGCTGCAACACTGAGCTGAACACGGTTGAGACACAGAGGAGGTTTAACATGGTTGTTTTGTAATGATTTCGAGTCAGAGGAGTTTAGAGTTTGTGCAAAACTGTAAGATCCTCTTATCAGCTCTTGGGGAGAATTTATTCCATTCGTTGTTGAGTCTTCAATAAATGCAGAGTAATATATAAAGAACAAAGAGTATATCTTGTTTTTTATTATTATTAGATCAATGCTCAATCTACAGAAAGCTGTAAATGAAGATGTTTTTTTGCTTAAAAATCAAAAGGCAAACATTCTGCAAATATGTTTTTTGGAGCCAAAAGTCACAATAAATACAAAAAAGAAAAATCCAAGAAAGTTTTAGGTGTGAGTAAATTATAAAGCTACATATGACAAATGTTTCCAGTCAGATTTAGACCATTTTTAAGCAACACTAGTAAGCTTTGACATATTTTCACACCGTGGTGCTCCCTAACAAAGGATAATTCAGCATTTGTCTTGCGTCCTATCTCTTCTCTGAGTCCCTCCAGTTGGTAAAAATCAATCCAATGTTGACCCTTTTCTTGTAGCTTGTTCCATCACTTTCTCTCTTTCTTTTATTCTCTTCCTCCAATAATGTCCTCTTAGATTTCTTTGCCTGAGTCAGTAATGGTGCACGTTTGAAACAACAGTGTATGGAAGGAAAAAGGAAGCTGGGACGTGATGCTTCAGGCTGGGGGGGAAAAGTGAAGTTTGTTTTCTCAGGCCCACGATGCTGCAAGGCAAAGATGGCTCCAGAAATGCGCTAAATTAATGTCAATGTGCCATCAAAACGAGTCAGAAACAGTTTTAAGATCAAAAAGTTATATAGTGTTGCTTTAATTCTGTCCTTTAACCTGCCCTGTTTTGAAATTTATGGGTTTAACAATAAAGTCGACAAAGTTTAAACACTTCAAACTTGGACATTTTACATTAGCTGAGGAAGGAAAGTAAACATCCTCTTTTTCTTTAAAGCTGCGGCTGCTGTACGAAGGCAACCCTATGGCCTACATCATGGAGCAGGCGGGCGGCATGGCCTCCACCGGCCTTGAAAACATCCTGGACATCCAGCCAGAGAGCATCCACCAGCGTGCCCCCGTGGCCATGGGCTCCCCTGAAGATGTGCTGGAGTACATCGCCATCTGCCAGAAACACGCCAAGAAGTAGAAGCATGCCAACCTGCTTTTTAGTGGGACTTAGAAAGGAAATAACACGAACTGGATGCAAAGATTCTGAAGACCAAACATAATGTGAACAGATTTTCTTTTATGCAAAGGGCTGAATTTGGAGGTACAATGTTTTTATGTCTCATTTTAAAGAAAACTAATGGAAAGAAAGTATTTGAGTTGATGTGTGAAAAATTTGGTTTATTAGCTCACATTCCAGAAGAAGACCAAAGACCACAAATGTGCCAAAAACAAAAACAAACACACTTGAATAAACATAACATGAAGGTGTTACCTTCTCAGTTTACCAGCACTCGTGCCTTAATGAGAAAGAAGAAACGTTCCAACTGTGTGAATGACCAAAAAAACCTCTATGCAGCAAGACCTGATGCCTTTCATCATGTGATGTAATGAAGTCTTAATAAATGTGTCTTATTGTCAAAAAACGGGATGTTTTTGTGCTCATTATCTGAATGAATGTGATAATAAGCATCATAAATAGAAATGCATGGCTGAGCCTGTTGGGTCCATCTTGCTAGAACCAGGTGGGACCCTCTTTTACCTTAATTCCTGGTGTCAGATTCAAAAAGGTGCTGGAAACATTCCTCAGAGATTTTACTCCATATTGACATGACAGCATCACACAGTAGCTGCAGGTTTGTCGGCTGCATCCATGATAAGAATCTCCCGTTCCACCGCATCCCAAAGCTGCTCTGTTGGTGATATCTGGTGACTGTGGAGGCCGTTGGAGTACCAGCAGCCTGAACCATGACATGTCTGCTGAGTTACTGTAATGTGACTGGCTAATTAGAAATTTGTGTTAACTAATTGAATTGGTATACCTAATAAAGTGGCCATTAGTTTATATAGCTGTCAAAGAAAGTTTTATCTTTGGTATTTTTCTTGCGTGCATCAAAAGAAATAAATCAATAGTGACGTATATTTTGAAACAAGCTTAGTAAAAGTTTTTTTTTTCAACACAACACTGGTTCATCCTTTGCTTTAGGAGCCATTTTGATGCCTTTTAACAAAATTATTAACTGCATTGCATTTGATCTTATTTTGTTTGAGCTTTTTCTGTCTGTATTTCTTTTTAAAGTTAGTTTTTAATGTGCTTTTTGATGCTTCCTCCTTATTGTAAAGCACCTTGACTTGTCTTGTACAAATAAACTAGCCTTACCTTTTTAATACTTTAATGATTCAAGTCAGAGTTAAGTGGCGTCCAACTCAAAAAAGACATTCCACTGAAGATAATCAGGACCAATGACTTGAAAATTAGTTTAACAACAAGTAGCAAATACCCAAAGAAAAACTTTAAAAGACCTTTAAAAAGCTTTGAGAAATTTAGCTCTGGACCGCTTTAAAAGATTAAAAGAAAGTCTGACTACTTGGAAGCAACATATGAAGAAATGAGAGTTGGCTCAAGACTTTTACAACTAAACTGCAAGACCAGACCACACCAGCAGTATTAGCATATTCTTTAAGAGATTTAGTTTCCTTTTCAAAGGGAATAGAATAAATTGGCAGACATACTGCTTATGAATGTTAGGAGAAACTTTATGCAGCGGAGTCAACCTTTAAAGAAAAGGTCAGTCAAAGCTCACAGAGCACTGGTGACATTTAAGGTTCACTCGAGCTGCTGTTGTGCTAAAACATGGCAACTAGGTCTCCTTCTACACTGAAGACTAACATTCTCTTTGATATTAATCAGTCTGTAGCTCAGAACAACACAACAGACGATGCTGCATCAAAACTGATCCACTTAACTTCATTTAAATGTGAAGAACTTCAAATAAACTACAGTAAACATGGATTGCATTTATTTATATTCATTTCATTGGTAATTTTAACTTTTAAATCAGTATTATTTTTACATCTTTTTCATGCAAACTTGTGGATATGTTGGCAAACAAATCTGATTTCTGTTGTCAAACATGTTGCAAACTTCTGATTGAGTGAATGAGAGAGCTGATAGGTCTTATGCAGCATTAAACTGCTCATCACCACGGCTGACACTTGACACCACCATCTCCAAATACACACACACACACGCGCACACACACACACACAGTCACTCTTCCAGTTGGCTGAACTCACAAATAGATCCCCTGGCCCAACCTCGTGGCTCTGGGAATGAAAAGGACGTGGCTGGTAATGAGGGTCCTCACTTGCAGCCCATCTTCCGCCAGCTCACCACCACGCAGCCTGAAGGCCAGAATCAGAAACCAGCATGTCAGACCAGTCTGCGTTTGATACAGACGTATGGACCCTGACCCGGTTCATCATCGAGACGGGAAGGCAGGCCAAAGGGGCCACGGGTGAGCTGACCCAGCTCATCACAGCCATGCTGACCGCCATCAAAGCCATTTCCTCTGCTGTGCGCAAGGCAGGCCTGGCCCACCTGTAAGTACTGAGCTGTTTAAGGTGCAGAAATTATTTTAAACACGTGAGGTGACCCGTGCTGCATGCATGCCTGGGTGGAGAGGTCAGGGCCCAAGCTGCAGAACAGCAGTCACAGAGTGGGTAGTTTGCTGCTTGAGGTGGATGTTTGACATTTTGCTTCACTCCCACAGCAGATTTAGGAGCCATGAGGGGAGTGACTGAAGGCCAGAAACACGTTTGTTCTCTTGGTTGTAATGTTTAAAAGCTGTTGTAATGCAAGAGGTGCTGGGAAATAACGCAAAAAGTGGTCAGACATGTTATGATTTTAGCTCATTTCAACAATCTAATCTTGAAGTAATAAGAGATTGTGCAGCCCTTTCTGTGGCCTTTCCAGCAGCAAATAAAAAGAAAAGATTGAGCAACATTTTGAATTGTTGAAAAGTCTAACACGAACCAGGTCTTTGTTCTGGGACTTGACTTTGGAGGGTTGCCAGTTTTGGAAGCCAGAAGCTCATTTTTTTCAGGGGGTTTAGATGCAGCTCCTGAAAGTGACTCAAATGCTTGAAAAGCAGCAGATTTTAACGAATAAACTACAACTGAAGCTTTAAACAAAGGAGAATAGCTGAAATGATGCCAGCTCATAATAAATGCAGCATTATTAAGTTTAATTAAATTATGTAACCAAGTACAATTCAGCATTGTTCCCTCCTGTTGATGATAACTTTCACACTTGAACAGTCTTTGACATCCTGTCTCTGAATCATGTGTCTGGCTTCTGGTTGGTTCACACAGGCAGGGCTTGGCGGGCTCGGTCAACGTGACGGGGGATGACGTGAAGAAGCTGGACGTGCTGTCGAATGACCTGGTCATCAACATGCTGCAGGCGTCCTACAGCACCTGCTGCCTGGTGTCTGAGGAGAACAAGGAGCTCATCGTCACTCCCAAAGATAAAAGGGTAAAAGTCCAGATTCAGTAAACTAAATGAGACCATCCCAAGTTTGAGCTTTTATCTCGTTAATTCTCTTTCAAAAAACACACTTATTGTACTTTATGGTCTAAAAAGCTGCCGAATCATCAAGTACAATCATTACAAGCTGTATTCCTCAAACAGTTTAATCTCCATCAATCTCTCCAATGTAAAAAAAATTACTTATCAGCATTTAATATTTTGATTCTGGATGGAATAAATTTGCTCTTACACTCAACGGCCACTTTATTAGGTACATTCAATCACATGGCAGCAGCTCAACACATTTAGTCATGTAGACATGGTGAAGACGACTTGCTGAAGTTCAAACTGAGGATCAGAACATGGAAGAAAGGAAACTTAAGTGACTTTGAACGTGGCATGGTTGTTGGTTTGAGTTTTTCAGAAACTGCTGATCTACTGGGATTTTCACACACAACCATCTTTAGGGTTTCCAGAGAATGGTCTGAAGAAGAGAAAATATCCAGTCAGCAGCAGTTGTCTGGACCAGAATGTCTTGCTGATGTCAGAGCTCAGAGGAGAATGGGCAGACTGGTTGGAGATGATAGAAAGACAACAGGAAGAAACAACTGATTTCAACCAAAGTCACACAACATGTCCAACCTTGAAGCAGATGGGCTAGCAGAAGACCACCACACCGGTGCCTCCTGTCAGCTAAGATCAGGAAACTCAGGCTACTGCTGGA
>CM047985.1:6040254-6055123 GCA_026261665.1 Melanotaenia duboulayi
GAATGGTCTGAGGAAGAGAAAATATCCAATCAGCAGCAGTTTCAAGTTTCAAATTGTTTATTTGTCAGGTGCAAAATGGCAATGCAGGCGTACAAGCATCCGCGGCAATGCACACCTATTTACCTGTAGTAAAAAAAAAACAAGGTCATAAACTAAAAAGTCAACAAGTATAAATATAATATGCCACTGTGCAATTATTGTGCAATGATGTTCATGCTATACAGACTATATATATAGTCTATATATATAGTGCAAAATACAAACCTTGTTGAAGTGACGTGAGTAAATGACAGTGTTTTACAGGAGAAGGTAGGACTGTCCCGTGTCACTGCAGGGTAGAGTTCACAGTTCTGACAGCCTGAGGGAAGAAGCTCCTCCTGAGTCTCTCTGTGTTCACCTTAATGAGCCTTAGGGTCCAGCCAGAGCGCATCCTGTTGTCTGGACCAAAATGTCTTGTTGATATCAGAAGTCAGAGGAGAATGGGCATGATAGAAAAGCAACAGGAAGTCAGATAACAATGGGTTTTATCCAAGATCTGCAGAACAGCATCTCTGAACACACAACACGTCCAACCTTGAAGCAGATGGGCTACAGCAGCAGAAGACCACACGGGGTGCCTCCTGTCAGCTAAGAACAGAAAACTGAGGCTACAATTCACACACACTCACCAACACTGGACAATAGAAGATGGAGAAACATTGCTGGTTTGATGAGTCTCCATTTCAGCTCCACATTCAGATGCTAGACTCAGAATTTGGTGGAAACATCATGAAAACATGGATCCATCCTGCCTTGGATCAACAGTTGGTGCTGGTGGTGTAATCAAATCACTTTTATTTATAAAGGTCTTTTCATGCAGAAACAATGCAAAGCGCTTTACATTATAGAAACAATGGCATGGGGGATTTTTTTCTTGGTATGTTTTTGGACCACACAGTACCAGCTGAGCATGATTACATGCCTCTACTAACCTGAGTATTGTTGCTGACCATGTCCATCCCTTTATGACCACAGTGGAGCATCTTCTGATGCTACTTCCAGCAGGATAATGCACCATGTCACAAAGCTCAGATCATCTCCACCTGCTTTCTAGAACATGACCATGAGTTCACTGGACTCCAACGGCCTCCACAGCCACCAGATCTCAGTCCAACAGAGCAGCTTTGGGATGTGGTGGAACAGAAAAGTCTCATCATGGATGCAGCCGACAAACCTGCAGCAACTGTGTGATGCTGTCATGTCAATATGGAGCAAAACCTCTGAGGAATGTTTCCAACACCTTGTTGAATCTATGCCACCAACAAATTAATAGAGTTATGAAGGTAGCCTACTAGGCAGACGGACCTACTAAAGTCTGTGTTTGTAGAATAATCTGCATCAAAACAGCTGTGGTGAAGAAAAGAAGTGGATGAATCCTTTAATTGACATGTTTTCTTCTTTAAACGTCTCCTCAGCTGCGGCTGCTGTACGAGTGCAACCCCATCGCCTTCCTCATCGAGCAGGCGGGCGGCCTTGCCACCACTGGCACTCAGAGGATACTGGACGTCCAGCCAGAAGCGCTCCACCAGCGGGTGCCATTCGTGGTGGGTTCTCCCGACGACGTCAACGAGTACCTGACGTTCGTCAAGAAGTTCCCGTGAAGCTGGAACTGCCTCATGCAAACGTTTTATGAAGGATGTGAGATTTTACACGAACACGAGAATAATTATTTTTCCTCTTTATGTAATAACTAATAAATATTAAGAGTTTAAAACATGGTTGAAGTCGTATGCATTTTCAACTAACATGAGGAACTGTGTGCCGTTTACTGCAGTTATGTTTACTGTAACGTGTGTGGAAGCATGTAATATGTCATGAATGGACTGTAACTCGTAGCAGGAGTTCTTCCTCAAATTCAGATTGTAACAGGACAGAGGATGAATAAACATGTAAATAAAGATATTTACACAGGTGATGGATCCTTGTTTTTTCAAACAATGCTCACTAGATTCAATTAATTTTTGTTGTTTTTCTAAATGGAGGAAACTGGTTTTAAAATGTAAAATTTCATTCCGCCTAAAACTGAAATTTAGACTTGATTGATCTGACGTCTTGCTCCTTTTCATCGGCCATCTTTAACCCAGCTGCTGCTGTTGCTCTGCAACACATTTTAACATCTGCTGCTCCAGTAACTAAAACATCTATTCCCTTTGTTAATTTTCCTGTTTTGTTGTGGTAAAAGCTGAAATTAAATGGGTGTTTGGGGGTTTGTGGGAAGGGTGGTGTTGGGTTTTAAATCAGTTTTAGTCTCATTTGACCAGAGGAC
The DNA here is from genome assembly GCA_026261665.1 of Melanotaenia duboulayi. Classification (NCBI taxonomy): domain Eukaryota; kingdom Metazoa; phylum Chordata; class Actinopteri; order Atheriniformes; family Melanotaeniidae; genus Melanotaenia; species Melanotaenia duboulayi. The sequence goes on from CM047985.1 coordinate 6,042,560, forward strand.
CATCTTCTATATGTTTAGGGAGGCTCCTACACGTGTTGAGGGGAACTCTATAATGTGCTTTCTTATGTTTTATTAGCTACTCTTCCATAAAGTCCAGCTCTGTGGTGCTTATCCTGGTCCTATGGACAGATACAGTATCCTTCAGGTTTACCATTGGTCTCTTTTGTTGTTTTTCCATGACACGGTGCTGTACCTTATGGTATCAGTGTTTTTCTTTCTCTCTTTTATAGGTTTCCCATTATCTGGCATAGCAGTATATTTTTTTCTGGCACTCCCTCGGCCTGTTGCAGTGTTGACTGGCCAGAGAAGCATCCCTTGTGGGTGTAAACAGCTTTCTGCAGTTGCGCACACACACCTCCTTGTTCCATGAAGTTCTTTGAAAGCCTGGTGTAAATTTACAACATAAATTATGGATATTTGAGCAGATGAATGGCAAAACTCATGGATACATTAGCATGTTTATTGACTGTGAGTTTGGATATCTAGATGATTTTTTTCCTCTCTTGTCTTTCTGATCATTGGCAGCAGATACCATTAGTTAGATGAGTTACTCGTTTAGAGCCATAACCACTCTGTACTACTTGAGTCACTTTGGATAAACACATTCATTAAATCAATGTAATGTGACAAACATTACATGAGGTGGTGCCATATTTCTTTCTTTTATTTATAGATAGATTATTATATTTTCTCACCTATACATTTATATAATTTTGTGATGATGGATTTAAATGTGCTTCATGGGATTTTAAAAGTTTTGGAGATTTTTCTATAACCCATTCCTGATAAGTATGTTTTCACTTTGGTCATAGTGTGGTTTGCTTGAGGAGGTTGCAGACTCCGGGGCCCATCAGAACAGGTGTATATGTGCGGAGGTCATGTGACAGCTCAGCTGCACACAGGTGGGGTTTATTTAACTAATTATGTAACTTCTTGGCAACACCAAAGCCTGTCTGGGGGAGAGAATAAACATGCACGCATCTTTTTTTAAGATATTTTAAAAATATATTATTTAGTTTAACTTAACCAATTTGAACTATTTTATGAGGAAAGAGACGTCAGGATGGGAGCTCTAAAACCTCCATGTGCTTTTCAGCATTGATGGAGCTTAACAGGTGTGGAAGCGGCCCAGACCACAGGCACTAATGCAACATCATACCATCAGAGATGCAGCTTTTCACCTGTCCACTGATAACAAGCTGGATGCTCCCTCTCCTCTTTAGTCTGCCGTCCATGCTTTCTAAAGAGAATGTCACATTTCCAACCATCTGACCACAGAACACTTTTCCACTTTTTCTCAGACCATTTTAAATGAGCTTTGGTCCAGAGAAGACGGGGGTGTTTTCATATAGCTTCTTTTATGCATGGTAGAGCTTTACCTTGGATTTTATGTTGAACTGTGTTCACAGATAGTAATTTCTGAAAGTGTTCCTGAGCCCGTGCAGTGATTTCCAGTAGAGAATCCGTTCTGTGCTGCACACTGCACTCATGCATTCATTCTCAGCTATTTTGTCCTTTATTTATTGGTCTAGGACCACAGTTCTGCACACCACTGTAATGCTTTTAATAAAGCTTTTTGAAGTGTCTTGTACATGAAATGTGCTATGCAAAGAAACTTGCCTTGCCATTATCATTTCCAGAACATAGCCAATACCATGCTACAGTCAGGAAACAATAGATATTTAGGAATAAAAATTAGCCCCCAGGCTTTTGGAACTAAGCTAAATTATGTTCAGTTTTAAAAACAATATATTATCTTATGCAGTAGAAGTCTTTACATACTCCATAAGTACTCAAATAGACCAGATGATTGTGGAGATATATTCTATTTTGGGTGTGCAATTTTTCTAGCAGAGACAGAAAAAATAAGCTCACATGGTTAAACTGCATCAGTTCAGTCAGATTGTGTAAAAATTGAGTGAAATTTTAGCTTCATCTAATTATCATATTACCTGTGCAGACTGCTGATCTGCACAGGTAATATGGATTACACTGTTGTTAAACATTATGCTGAAGCAAACCATGACTCACCATCTTCAGTGAGGTTCTGTGGAATCGTGAGGGTAGAGACACCAACACGTGGAGGTGATCTTTTGAAGAAACTGGCACAAAGAGAGATGTACTGGATATCCACACTAAATACGGACACCAAATGGACTTAATGATGATTTCGGTCTTAGATGTTTTCTGGTCTGAGATTGTTCTCAGACATCTTTGCATGATGTGAGTAAGAGGATTGGACAATGAAGTTGAAGTTGACACCTGTAAAGGACTCAGAAGTGTTGTATTTATTCTGGTTTAAATCTCTTTTGTTGCATATGTGTGAATCATAATGGCCTTTCTTTAACGGAAAAAATAAATTCTGATTTTAACCAGAGGATTAAAGGAAACTTTATTAACATTTGTCTATATGCTGCAGCTCAAATAAGCATACAAGTTGCGCTACATGCAAAATATTGGATATTGTTTCTAAAAGATCTGACTAAGCTGCTTGTCTCTCTGTTGGCCCTGCGATGAACTGGTGACCTCTCCACCCTGCCTCTCGCCTTTTTATTCCTGGGATAGCCTCCAGTTTCCCTGCAACCCTTAACTGGATGAAGCGGTACAGAAACTGAATGAAGCATATTATGTTTCATTCATTTATTAAATCTTTGAGAAATCTGTTAAACACAGGCCTATAGTTCAGATTTCAAAGTCAAGAGGCCTTTTGAATCAGGATCATTGTTATCAGTAATCCTGTGTTATCCCTGTACCAGGCATTGGGGAGTACACATCTATACTGGAGACCACAAGAGTCTACATGTCAAAGTATAAAAGATTTTATTATTTATTAATTGTATACCAGTTAAATTCAGATTTTAAAATTGTTTGATAAATGTTGAACAAAAACTGCATGCTTATTAAAGTGTATGAGTTTTATTTTGGCTTCACATGGGTGCCCTTGTGAACGAATCTAAACACAGAACTAGTGTTTTACCATTTTATTGATCACAGTAAAAGTAGAAAATAAAAATCATTTACAATGACCAAAGCAAGTGTTTATGAATCACTTACAGAGTAGCATACACATATTTACAAAGAATAAAACACTCTGCTACAATTTCATAAGACAAAGTAAAGTGGCGTAAAAACCAAAATCAACCAGAATTTCCCTAAAAACGAGTGTCTCTCCTCACGAAACCTTACAGAATCTCCTGTCAATGCATCTCTCACTGAAGCCTCGTCTTTCCTTACCAGACAGACTACTGCACTTAAAAAAAACACTATGGTGCTACAACGTAAGGCTGTTTTCAAACCAGAGGATAACTGGCTGCTGTTGCAATTCCACAGTGGTTCTTTCTGTCTTTGGCCATGTAGATGTAGCCTTTGTCACCCCAGTTTTCACTCCAGCTGCAGAAAGAAAAGAAAAAGGTCAGGGAGTTAGTTAAACTGAGGCATCTTTAGATTTATAAATCTCAATAAAATGTTTAACCAGAGATGAGACTGGGATCATTACAAAAAAAAAGAAAAAAATCTATCTACCTCCTGAATGACTTTTTTGTGTCTAAGTGTTTATAAAATGCCGGGTGTCTAGGGTTCTACTTCTGATTTTCACAGGTTGCCAAGTATGACGCTTACTAAATGAAATTTACGCATTTAAATATAAAAACTTATCTAGGAACAAAAGCAGGTCACACTGCATCTGTGGTTCAATCTGACTGACCTGTTCTTCACAATCCAGTATTTCTTGCCATCCACGTCTTCTCCCTCAAAGCCGTAACCCACCGCCAGCACGCCGTGGTCCAGCTCCTCGCTGCTGCAGTCCTTCTCATAGTAGATCCCTAAAAACACAACAAGAATCATGTGACTTTCAGCAAATACGGGTTCTGAACACAATACGAGGGGATGGCAGATCATCCTGTTGTGCAATTTTGACTAAACAGCTCTGATTTATGACAGATCGCATCACCTCAAGCTGTTGGTGCATGTTTTAACTTCATGTTTTAAACAAGAACTGACCTGACTGGTAGAACTGGAAGGACTCATGACCAGCATCGATAGCAACGGAAACGGGTCCCACGGAAGCCACTGCTTTCATCAGAGCGCGCTCCTTGCCGCTGGGAATGTCAACAAATCCAGTGTCGTTGGCAGCGCTGTACTTGGGGTCGTACTTACACGGCTGGTCATCCTGAAACACAAGAAGAAGAACTGTGTTAAACTCCTGTTGTGCCTGGAAGTGTGAGACCATTCACACATTTATTTGGACCTGTGAGATACGTACTGTTCCCTGGTAGGGATAAAAATCCTCAGAGTCCAGACCCTGGTTGTCCTTGACGTACTGGAAGGCCTGGTCCATCAGACCGCCATTGCAGCCCTCGTTGCCTTCGGCTCTGGAGCAGTCCACAAGGTTCTGCTCGCTCAGTGACACCAGTTTGCCGGTATTCCTGAACACCTGGCCCTCCAGAGCCCCGGTGGTGCTGAAAGCCCAGCAGGAGCCGCACTGACCCTAAAGATGGCAGCGAGGAAGACGGCGTCAGGATGGGTAACAAACAAAACCCTGAGTTTGCTATAACTCTGTAAAACTGCTGCATGTTCATAGCGAATAAATCATTTTGATCAGCAATGCTTTTATTTTGATGGGATCAGCAGCAAAATAGAATCTAGAGTTCAGCTTTATTTGATTTTATTAGGTTAAAACAATCTTTCCCCCACAATACTTTAATTTCCAAAACACCTGGAAAAACTTTTCCTTCTATAAATGCAGCCATATTAGACTTCATATACCAGCAGTTTAATCTAATGTATATCAAATGTTTACTGCACCCTGGCCTGATTTACAGTTAGCCGGATAGACTGGTTTCAGCTTACAGAGTGTTAACGTATGCAGAGGGGGTGGAGAGAACAAACTGTACACTTTAAGGCAGGGGAGGAGGTGGAGGGTGTAGCTCCCAGATAAAAAAAAAAAAAAAAAAACCTGCAAGAGGCAGACTTATCTCTGTTTAAGCAAAACATTTACATCAGAGGACAGAGTCCTCTTGTTTTTTTAAAAATAAGAACAGATGAAAATTTGCACAATGACATCATGATTACAAAATATCTAACAGCTGACTTGAGCTTGTACCTTTTTATCTGCAATTTAAATGATAACTTAAGACGCTGTAGTGATAATCTGTTTTACTTCATCTGAACTACTTTCATTATCAGAAATAAGCTGCTTCATTGACTCATTGTCACAAAATAAACATACCAGCTGGAGATTGTCTGGCCAAAAATATCTTATCTAGTCACAGATGTCTTTAAAAAGACAAATTTGTTCCTGATCAATAACTGGACAGATTATAGGGGAAATCGATTTGAGTGTAGCTGCCTGAGATTCCAGCAGTTACGTGAGGAAAAAGATGCCGTTACCTGGTCTTTAACGGGAGTGACGTAGCCCTTTTCCCTCCAGTCCACAGCACTAGGGGCCACCAGGAAGTTGGGCTCCATGAACAGAGATCCCTTAACCTTTCTCTCTGCTTTGCGTTTGTAGCCGTTCATAACCTGCCTGAACTCCTCGTGAGTCTGTGGGAATAAAGTTTAGTGAGTAAATAACACAACAGCAGTGAAGTTTATGACTAAAAGGCAACAAGCTACTCTTTACAGCAGATCTGTGGCTCATTTTTAGAAATCAGTTTTAGTTTTCCCCTATTGTCCCCATCTTTATCTACGCACTGTTAACATTTCATTTTATTTCTTTCAACTTCTCTTTATCTTATAGTTATTCCACTTATCATTATCATTTCCATGGTATCACGGAATTATAAGCTTTATCCAGCATGATATGGGTTTACGTGTTAAAACTGGAATCTTACCATGTCCCCAAAGTGGTTCATGCCCAGCCGGTAGGAGTGTTTGCCCATGGAGTGCTCCAGGTTGTGCAGCTCAATCTTCTTCAGGTTCTTCTCCCACACCATTCGCCTCCAGCCCTCCTCTTTCTACAAAAATAAAAAAGTTAGATTTCTCCGCAGAAAAAGAATAGATTTCAGAAATAATAAACCTGAATAAAAACAACAGAACATCACCTCATGGTAGTTTTTAGTGTGCCAGCTCTTCCACAGGTTCCAGTGTTCATCCAGCTGTGGGTCCAGAGTGGGGGCGGACAGGACTGCACTCATGCAGACAGCTAGCAAAGCTAGAAGCAGCATTGTTGTGGTTTCCTACTGCAAAACAAGATGAGCAACAGGGCTCAAATGTCAAAGAGGCTGGAAGAATTAAGACTGAACATGAACAGGGACACAATTCCGTGGAAAAAAAAATCGATAACCTTTCCTTATAATGATGTTTGTCATGTATTGCGTAATAAACATTGTTCGCTACAAGGATTTGCACAGAAAACCGCAGCACATTCCCGATGGCACAGTCACATCCTGACTCTTCTGCCCGGAATTAGGACAGTTTGGCCTAACATGCATTATAAACACGATGGATCCTCATGTCAATCCCATGTTGGTACAACATTTTGATACAATTTCTCTTCTGGTCCGTTTTCATGCTCGTCTTCCCCAAGAAACTTGGCCAGATCCCAACAACGAACCAGTTCTTGTTTTTGTTCTGCTCACAGTCACGGGACCCGCTACCTCGGCCCAGAGCCAAGAAGCCGGGTCCACGCCGAAACTATGACCAGGAAAACGAAAAGGAAACCAACTTTAACCGGCAACGCTAAAACAGCGGGCATACCCACCTGATCCACACAGCTACACGATGCCATTGTTGTTTTCTTAGTTAAATTTAAAGCGATGGGGAGAAAGTAGCAATGGCTGCTCCTTGGAATGTGAAGCAATAAAGACGTCGACAAAGGCAGCCGAATAAAACACGATGGCATAGACTAAAGGATAATAATCACAATTAATTTCATATTATTAAAATATAAAGAAAATAATATAAATTGAGACCTCAACTGAAGCAGCGTTAGTAAAATGGACACTGGTATGCTGTTTATTACAAGCTAAACTTCCGAAATAAAACAAAAATACTGTGGCATTTCTTTGTATAGAGAAACATAGAAGTCAAAGCATAAATATTTCAACAACAGAAAATACAAATAAATGTTTAAACTTACTGTAAATAATGTGTTGTTGAAGATTGAGAAGCCGAAAATTGTCCCCCTACAGCCGAGGTACACAAAGTTTATAAAGGCCTGAATAGCGGCTAGATAACGTCCCACCGAGCCCTGTGATTGGTCCGCTCCATGTTTTTCCCAATCAAGTCCCGCCCCACGGCTGATGTCATCAAGGAAGCACGTGATTCCCTCCTTTTGGAATGGTGTTGCAACTGGGACAGTGCCGTTGCTGTTTTTGGAAAACTGTTGCAGCTAAAACTGATAAAAGAACAATTTCATGTATTTATATCTGTTTGTTTTATCTCTTTTAAAATGTAAAACATATGTTTGTAATGATGTACAAGGCTGCTCTGTGCTCATGATCTACATGGTATTGTTTGTTAAATTGAGACACTGCAGCTCATTACAGGTCATGGAGTAGTCTCTGTGGCACATGACTTCTTGTTTTTCCTGTACATGTGTTCATTATCTCATACTAATACCTGTGCTGAAAAGTTACTCAACACCAATCAATATATGATATTGCAGGTCAGTGTGATTTACTTCACAGGCTGTGTTGAGGCTGCAGGGGCTTAAATGTACAAGTTACTAATCAACCATTGACCTACCAGTGACAGATTCACACTGAGAATCTGTACCTTGATACCGCTTTAGCTGAAACTGATATTTACTGTCTCATCTGTTTCTTGCACATAAAATAAACTTTGGAAACGATTGTGGTGCTCAGCTTTTCTTTATGCCCAACAACAGCTGAATTCAGCAGGTAGGCACTTTGTTTAGTTTTAAATTAAATAACTAAACGTTGCTGAAAACACACAAAAATGTAAATTTATTGGTCAATATGGTACAATCCATATGTGACAAAGGCCTTTGCAATCTCTTAGTTTGATTATGCTGTGTACCTTCAGGTAAGATAAACTATTCTTCAGGTTTACTGTTCAATGCACCTATTTGAGATACTGTTTACTCTGTAGAGCAGAAGATAACACAGAGAGTGAAACCTCATAACATCCAACTGTCTTAGATCAAAAAGTGGTAAATAAAAAACACTCTGTCCCTTTTTAAAAAATATATATTTTCTCTTTCACATGTTAGACTTTTAACAGTCAGGCCTGCATCTAGCATATAGAAAGGCCTTATAATAAAATCTGAAATGGTCCATTGCAGCTGTGAATATACATCACAGCAGAGCTTCCAAGAATTGCTGACAAATCAAAGTCAGAGTTAATCAATGCTGACGCTCATGTGACTAATGAGGTTGAGAAGCCAGTTTCAGCTGTTTAGGCAGTCATTATTGATCCACTTGTTTTTGTTGTTTTGTCTCTTAGTTGTGATAGTATGATGTGTACTCATCTACTCTGTACACAAAATTCTAAAGGACTTTATTAGACAACTTCACTGCAGGCATTTTTAATGTATTTATCTGCTTTAGTTGGTTAAATTAGAGGTAAAATTACCCATTAAGTTGCACAGCCAAAGCATTAAAATGCTGCTGGCATATTAAAGCATGACTAACCCCAGTGAAATGATCATTTAGAAGGATACAACACTTAAAAGTGAAATATTCGACATTATCAGTTTATTCATTGAAGCTTTATGTTTACTTAGCAAATAGTCCAAATTGTCCTGCTACTTTTGCAACAAAGTACGAGCAGTGTAGTTCACTTAAGTACAGACCTTGACCCCAGTGTTTTGACATTTCTTTTACCTCAAAAGTCCAAAATGTTTGTGTCTGTAACATGAGACAATCTGGGAAATGTCAGAGTCCTGATTAATACCAATAGTTATCCCTGCATTTTAAAACAACTCCAAAAACAGAGTTCACGAGTTAAAAATGTTAATTTTCTCTTTTTCTCCTCTGTTTTGAATGAATTAAAAGTGTTAGGTGGTGAGTTTTCCCCTTTTATTTTCAGTCTCTATGCTCTGCTGGCAGTAGCTGCATGTTATCTGCACACACACAAAAAAAAATAGGTTTGCTCCTCTTATTGTAAGGATAACTCGTAATCACTGAAATAGCTAAATACCCACCACACATATGCTTTATAGCATAAAAAATTAAATAAGTTGTTTTGTACCATCAGCATTTCAGTTATTTAATGTGTCATTATTGACCAGCATCTTTAGGGTTGTCACATGAAGCTCCTAAACCTCTTTGTCACATCTTTGTGGTTAAGTTAACATGGCAGATGCACCACATAAACCTAAAAATATACCATTTGCTTGCATTCATGTCTGCTGCTGAGAGCAGCTGATGTATGACTGGATTGTGTTGTTCAGGAAGAGTGACGCAATGATTGACTGAGCATTTTCTGACTGGTTTGTCACCAAATCCATCTTTCAGAGGAATGTAAAGAAAACTGCTGTAATTTTTTTATTATTTATTTATTGTTTCTTGATCTGCAGAGAATTTCATCAGAAGGGCTGGACAAAAATATTTCTAGAAAAGGTGTATCAGCAAAATGTACTAAAGTTAAACAAACACACTCATGTTACAAAACAGTTCCCTAAAGAATGTTACAAAACAGTTCCCTAAAGAATGTTATATCACAGGAGATTCTGTACAGTACTAACGTAATTTCTTTGTCAACAGCATCTAAGATGTTTAAGTTGTGTAAAGTCAACATTGTGCAAATTTGCAGGTTTCTAGTCCTAATAAAGATTTCCACTTTAAAACATCTTTTGACATGATGTCACAGTGATATCCAACTCCATATGAGTGGGAACAATGTTGAATTTTACTTTAAAAAACTCTGTTACGGCAAATTACAAAATATATAATTAGGATCCAGTCCTAAAAAATTAAATGCAGTTTTGTAATCAGTCACTTCCTGTTCACACTGATCTGTGCTCTGAAAAACAGTTAATCTTCAGCTTATTGTACTTAGAAAACTGCTAACATTTAATTTAATTACATTCCTCAGATTAGGACATTTGCTCAGCCAACACACAATCTGAGGAAGTTTTATCTAGTTCTGTCTGTTCTTCTTGATCACATGCTCGAGTCGACAGAGGTGAAGTGATGTAGATGTCTCCAGGACAGGGTCACTATCACTATTTACGTGCTGCTTTCTCAAATAAATGTCTCAGTTAAGCAGCTTGTAACCAGACTAATCCAGATCATACAAGGCAGCTGGAGATAAGGCCTCAAACTAAGAAAAACAGAAATGCTCACTTTTAATTTATTTAAAACCAAATAAAACATGTATAAATAAACAAGTTCACAAAAACAATGTACTTGGGTAAAATTCAACATTAAAAACAGAGAGCCACATAAATAGGTGATATTTAACATGAACAAAAGAGTAAATGAGTCAGAAATAAATCTATAAAATTATAACAAAATTAATGAGATATAATGAAACAATATCAAATATAACCTCAGTTAAAAGCCAAGGTAGAGGTAAGGTCTTAAACCTCTTTANAATATAACCTCAGTTAAAAGCCAAGGTAGTGGTTAGGTCTTAAACCTCTTTAAAAATCATCCACAGTCTCTGCAGCCCTGAGATTCTCTGGCAAGCCGGTCTACAGACAAGGGCCGTAGTGGTGCCTCGAAGCCTCACCATTTTGATTCTGACTTTGGGATCATCTAAAAGGGCCAGTACCAGAGGATCTCAGGGTCCGCGAGGTTTTATAATTTTAAAAGAAATCAGATGAGAAGACCTAAGATGATAAAATCCTGTCTTTGTGACTTTCTAATGTGTGGAAAAAAATCCAGCTCAGATTAAAAAAAGGCACCCAGATTTCTTACACACTGAGAAAGTTTAAAGTTTTGTAATTTTGGTAAAATANGTGGAATAAAATCCAGCTCAGATTAAAAATAGGACACCCAGATATCTTACACACTGAGAAGGTTTAAAGTTTTGTAATTTTGGTAAAATTACCTCTCTCTTGTCTTCAGGACCAATAATTAAAACTTCAGTTTGTCCTGGTTGAGCAGTAGGAAATTCTCTGCCATCCATGACTTAATATTTAAAATGCAGTTTAAAAGTACATTGACTGACTCCAAGCCATCAGGAGACACACAAATGTAAAGCTTTGTATCATCAGCATAGCTGTGGAAATCAAGTCATGCCTACTGATAACATCTCCAAGTGGCAGAAGTATATTTAAAAGAGTAGGCCTAGCATCAATCCTTGGAGAACCCCACACTTGATTTTATTGATTCTTGAAGAGGATGTATCCATACTTAGAAAAAATTGCCCATCTGTGAGATAGGAGTAAAACCATGTAAGAACAGTTCTAGATATGTCCACCAGACTTCTCTGTGTAGTGAAATGTGGTTGTCTATGGTATCAGATCCAGATCTATGAGATCCAGTGGCACCATGAAAATAAAGTTTCTAAAAACAAGCATTCGTGGATGAGGATGTATTGGCCTATTCTAAAAACATTAGATTTTTCTTTTCTTACACTGGAAGATGCTTTATTAACATTGTAACCAATGCTACAAAACATAGCCAATGCAAGGTTTAAATCTTGCAAGGTCCTGGTAAAAATGTAAGGAGTACAACTGTCACTGCTAAAGAATTTGAAAAGTATGAAAGCATGCAAAAGCTTCAATGTGAAACTTTAAAAATTGTGTTGACACACTGCTCTTGAGTTGCATCACCTTTATAAGGGTTTAAAATATATTTATTCAACTGAAAACCTCTTAAAAGAAGCTAAAAACATAAATGTTGTTCTTGGTTAGCTAACCTTAGCTAACCCTTGGGTTAACTTCAGTCTATCCCAAAATAATAAAAAGATACAGCCCCTTATATTTACTTGAAGTACAGTGCTACTCACACACTTTACTTGTTATAATTTAAAAGTGTGTTGTTTTTTCTCTTTAAGTGTTATGCTAGTATCAAACACAACAGACAAGAAGCGAAGAAGCAATAATGTCAAGCTAACAAAGTTTGTCTGTCGAAGCTAAGTGATAAAACTTTGAGATGGGAGAGAAGAAGTCAGTGCCATCGTTTATTTTGTGATTTAAAGCTTTCACAAAATGTTTAGACAGTACTAAGTAAAAAATGTGCAGCAAAGTCAAGCTAAGTTAGTTATTAGCAATATGCTTGCATATTAGTGTTAAGATGTTAGCACTGGGCTGATTTTTGGTATTAAACAAAGGAATCTAAAAAGAATTTTATATAGAGGGAGATTTGACAGAGTGGTAACTGATTAAAATAAGGCTACCTGAGGCCTGACAACTGCAGATTTGTCACTTTATGACAGTTTGTGCTATAATACACTCCTGCATTGCCATTGTGTCTCATATCTGGTTATTATGTCCATTTTTTGTCTGTTCTACAGTCATTTAGCAGACGCTTCTATCCAAAGCGACTTACATCTGAGAATAAAAATAACACAAGCAAGAATTCAAACAGGATGGGACATCATAACTAAGTGGTAGTCAGACTGCTGAGTCCAGTTGGATCCATGTGCTGTCATATAGTGCTAGAGGTAGTGCTTTATTTGGGGTTTGTTTTCTTCTATAATATTACTTTG
>CM047985.1:6070809-6103323 GCA_026261665.1 Melanotaenia duboulayi
ATATATAAATAAAGCAATGTATGTTAAGAAATAATATAAATAAAAAAGAATAATTTTGATTATGTACTTGTACTTTTTTGCACTAAAACAAGTGGAGTTTTCTTGATTAATAGGTTATTATTAGGTATTTACTATGCTGCTATTTTACTGCTCTGGTCAATTTAAGATTAAATTGTGTTGAATATAGCCCCTAATCTAAAATGTAAACTAACACCCCTGGTTTAGGGGGTATTTGGTTGAGAAATTACATGGGGGTACAATGTTGAAAACGGTCTGAGAACCACTGGTTTAGAACGATAGCTGCTCTCTTTCATTCCTTCTGTCTAGCTCTTCTAGGTCTAATCTGCTTTGTGTTAATCTCCAATTCCCCTTCAACACTCTGAAAGAAATACCACATTTGTGACAAGTTTCATGTCTTATTGACTAACGGAGCATCTGTCACTGTCTGGTCTTCCCTCTACAGACTATTAAAGTAAAAGATGTTCAATACTGGTTTACAACAAAAGGGTTTAATTAAATTTTCTTTCTCTGTGGTCATTTGAGTACAAGAACGCTGACCTTTCAGTTGTTTGGATGAGCAAAATGTCCAAAAATGTAAATGTGAATGAGGTGAAGCCAGAATATGATCACAGGAATAAGTGAGAAAATTCATGGGGCTGTTGCAGATGGTGGGGCGTCACGATTATTACTACTGATGCTTGGCAACGACAGACTGAACGGCTGGCCTTATGTTTGCCACGGAGCTGGAGCAGAATACTAGATGATCCATGTCTCCATTTTACAGTAAATATCAATTAATTTATGGGTGGTTCAAAAGGGTGAACAATAATTAAATAAACAAAGAAAAGAAATAAAAGAAAGCCAATCACAGGAAACAACTGGATCTCTCTGCTTTCACTCCCTCAGCTCTTCCCAACACAACACAGACCTCTGGACAATGAATTATACATCTCAATATGCGGCTGGTGGATTAAACATGCATCAGCTGTCATACAATATTAACAGCAAGAAAGATAAAGAAAGAGAAAAAAAAACATGGACATGGAACAGCTGCCAGTGAAGGTTGTTGACTTTTTCTTCTTTACGCATATACATTCAGAAAACCCAAAGTCAACAGCAAAGGGTGTCATCATCTCTTTAAGCTGTTTCAATTACAGTCAAAGATTTTTCTTCTTAATTTTCCATCTAGCTTGGTTCATCCCAGCCACAGAACTGCCATTTTCCCACCTGCCTTAAAGAAGCAGGAGTTAAGCAGAGCATCTCAGAGAGAAGCTGGCAAAAGACGTAAAATATGGAGGAAAAAGATGCCTTCAACATATTCAACTAGACTCCACTAAAAACTTCCATCTCTAAACAAACATTATATGGACTCTATTGTATTACAAGATGGGTTAAACTGACACAGATGAACTCAAAATAGCAAAGAGTGACTTCATTGTATGCAGGATTACAAAGAAAAGATTATTTTAGGTACATGACTCAGTGTATCACCAAGGGAAGACTTGGGAAAGTCCAAAGTGTGTTTTCACTACTCAGCAACATCTGGAAGCTCCATCAATACAAGCTCAAAAACAAAACTCTGTCTTATAAACAGCAGAAGCCGAATCTATTGTGCAGCTCTGAATACCGACAGGAAAAGCACTGAGACGTTTAATAACGGGTGCCCAAGCAGCCAGTATTAACGAGAGAGCAACCCCAGCAGCGTAGTGGAAAAACAAACAAAGCTGTGGCTCTGCAGCTGGGCCAGGTGCTTCATTTACAGCCAGGTCACAACCCAAAGCCCGAGGGGATGATGGCAATTACAGATGTTCACAGTCAACTGGGAAGCAAACATAACAAAATATCCCAAAATTCTATCAACAAATACATTTCTGTGATCAAGTTACATATAATTCATAATTCTTATAATTTAATTTTTTTTTTTACAAAATATCACATATTCTTATATTTATTTATTTTTTATTATTTTAAACATGTTTTTTAAAAATGAATTCATATAATAACCTTTATGGGATTAATTAAGTATTTTTAATTTTATTTAAATTTTTATTGTAAATTATATATTATATATCATTTACCCTTAAATATTACCTTTAAGATTTGATTCAATTTAAACTCTTTTAGATTTTTTTTAATATATTTTAAATTTAAAGATTTTATAAAGATATATCACCTTGTTTTTTTTTGTTTTGTTATGATTATTTTATTTCTTATATAAACCAACATTACATAGATGACAAGAGAATATCATTAATGAGTAGAAAGCAAAACTTAGCACAGTAGAAAAAAAAACTGCCTTGAAGAGTAACATGGTGCAGAGAAAAGAGTGGACAGGTGTTACACCCTGGCAGATATTTCAGAGAAATGAACAAACATGTATTAATAGTAAATTTAGTATCTAAATAGATCCAATAAGTGTCGGGTCACCAATGAAGGAAAGGATGTTTTCCCACTTTGCCTGAAATTTTCCCACTTGATGAACCTCTTCACTTTGGTTTGGAAGATACATTTTAATAATCTCTACAGCACAACAAAATTCCAAATCCAAACAAAAGCACCAAAACAAACACTACATGTCTGGAAACTGAATGTGGGGGAAATTTGCTCTTTTTGTTTAAAAGCTTAAAAGAAAGATCTGTAGTGAGAGCTGAAGCTTTAAACAAGTCTGAAATCTCTAACGCAGCAGAGGGAAAACATGCTTTATGTACAGCAGGAACTCGTAGCAGTGAAACACAATCTGGTCTCTGATTCCTTTTAATGAGCCGGTTCTGATCTGATCCCGGGCCTGACGCTGTTAAAGCAGTAAACACTTAATCTGCAATAAAGACTCAGCAATGAAGCCCTGACATCTAAGTTTTCCCTCAGGAGTCCTCACACTTTCACAGAACATAAATACAGAATTTGGGGAGAAATCAGCGAGTACCAGGACTCAAGAAGGAAAATGGATTCAAATAATTTAAAAGCTTTGCTAAGCAGCCATTGATTGCATAATGTGTTTACAATATAACGCTAAATTAAACCATCCAACACACTAAACATCTTCACAGCTTACTATCAGAATGGTCACGTGATTAAATTTCTGCAGCTAAAGTAGAAAATTAACAGCTCACCAAGCAATGAAAAAACCAAAAGGTAAGTAGTGGAAAATAACTCGTACTTACCTGCAGTGCCAGTAATATGTTTGGCTACAGCATTATGTAATGGCTACTACTGTAAGAAGGAAAACCAGTGTGTGGTGACGTACATTGGTGACTGCGTCGATGTTTGCTCCAGCCAGGCAGAGATGACGGACGACTTCAAGGCTCCCATTGTTAGCAGCCAGGTGGAGGGGTGTTTTACCGTACTGGGTAAAGAAAGAAGAACCAACAACAGTTCTCAGGTCAACACAAGGTGGCACGACCATGAAAGCTGGCATAGTATTAGACAAAGTCTAAATAGGTCAAACACATTTGGTTTGACATCTGCAGCTCATTCTGCAAATGAGCAACAAGGTGGATGGAAACGGTTTACTTTGAGAGCAACAAACTTAGGTTAAGGCCAGTTAAGAGGAAGCAAGATTTTATATCTGAAACTCTGATCATGTGTTTTCAGACTTTATCTTTTGTTATAATTACACAGAGCTAATGCTGGCCAGTATACCAGTTCCTACTGTAAACAGTTCCTGTATTTGATATGAACTTGTCTTATACAACGAACACTGGTTCAGGTAGCAAGCAGGAAACTGCTAAGCATGCATGCAGCAGAGGTGGTGTGTTACTGGAGATGATGAGCAGTGAAAACGAGAGAGGAAGTTCAGAAAGTGAAGTTTAACATGATGACACAGAAAAAGAAGCCGTATCTGTTGTCTGGTGACACATTTTGCTGCACCAGCTGAACATGCTTTGGACTACCACAAATATATGATACTAAGATCGGCACCCTGTACATCCACAAGTAAAACTGAAAAAGTTGGAGGACACACGAGTCAGATGTCTCTTTTAGATGCATTTGCGAGAGGTGGCACATTTGCAACTATGACAAAAAAGTAAGCGCTGGATCTAGTTAACAAACGCCAAACTCATACAGCTGAAGCTCAAAGCTGAAACTCATACAGCTGAAGCTCAAAGCTGAAACTCATACAGCTGAAGCTCATACATTGAAGATGGTTTTGCCAACTTCTGTGGAGAAAGGATCAAAATACTGCAGGCATGAAAATGTTTATTATTATACAATGTACAAATCATGACGATGGAATTGGCTCTTCTTGGTGTAAATAAACTCTCCATCAGTGGAAAATGTGGTTAACACCCAGTCAAAACAAATCAATAAATACTGTCAAATACCATGAAACTGATTTAGAAAACTACCGTAAAACAGAATTTTGGTCGTACTGCCCAGCACCGCCCAGTATGGACTCCTATCAAGCTGACTGTAGAAAACACTGGAAGAGAGTATGAAGGCACAGAAATGTGATAGCAACAGAATAAGCTAGCTGTTACTAGTATCTTGCAAAGCATGTTTATGTTAGTTGTAACTTCAGTTAAATGTGGCAAACTGTAAAGTTGAGTCTAGTGAAACTAACATCACAACCATGCTGAGGATATTGTCCAATAAAATGAGCAGGAACAGAACAAACATAAAAAAAGGGGAATTCAGGAGGCTTATATTTTCTTTAAGTATATATCAAATCTCTGAATGAAGAAATAGCATTTTATGATTGAAATATCTCATTATTGAGTCAACAAGAATTTACAAATGATCTAAATGTGCCTGTTTAGGGAGGATTTGCCCTTAAAAGTGTGCACATCCAAACAAGAAACCTGACTATAAAGCATCCATGTGGCTGTGCCGTGGTTGACTTAGTAGATACTATGAACATAGCAAGTCACAGCAAGACTTTGTTCCTGCAGAGCTTGTTCAGCCTGTTTGAGCTGAGGAAATCAGGAGAATAAAACAGGAATGCAACAGCCTCTGAAAACCAACTAATTATTATAATAACTGCCATGACTAAACATAGAGTGAACCCCAAATACTGACTCCACCTGTTAGATTTTTTTCTCTTTAACATACAAAAACATTTTAATTAAAAGCATCTGCAAAAATGAACCCCAACAAGCTAACCCATGTTTGACGCAGTATTTGAATTATTTTCCTTTGTCACTATTTGAGCAAACCCTGAAGCATTCATCACTTTCTATCTTGATGTAAACAGACCAGGAGACATTTTCAATTCCATCTTGTCTCATTTTTTTCCCCAGCAAAAGACAAATCCAGGCACAGACTCAGCAGTGTGTGATATGCTGCTTTGGATGAGCTTAAAATAAGAAAAAACCTGAAAATAATGCATAAATCACAGCATCTCTGGCAGAGACGTCTGCTCTGGATGTGATTCAATTCCCTGAACTGTGCTCGCTGAAATGTTTGAGTGTGAGCAGCGTTTCAGAAAAGCTATCCTATTGCAGAATATATTAAAATGGATGGTGTCAGTATGGAAAATGAAATAAACAATGGTAGAAACGTGATGGAGGACATGTCTGGCAAAGCAAGATAGCATCTTCAGTCAAATATAAACCTGGTATGTGAAAGCTCCCTTCAAGAACAACGTCATCCAAATAAAATATTGTATAGGAAAGTGTCACACATAATTCATCTATTTGGTGTTGGTGTTGTTTTCATTCTATTCATGGATAGAAATTAGGGTTTTGTGCTATAATCTGGCATGTTTACATCATATTACCCAGCAATTAAATAAAGAAAGAAAATAAGAAAAATGTGAATAACTATGATTTCAATGCTTAAAACATAAAAAATGGCATGCCCATTGGTAAGAGATGTGTTTAAATTTCTGGTCGGCTTAGTTTTAACTCGGCTAATTTCACTCAAGCTGAGCAGAATGTTGCAGATTTTCATTTAAAATACATTAAGGGCCAGATTTGTGAGCACAAATGAGATGCCACTGGATTACAGCTCAAAAATCCTAAAAAGTGCAGGCGTTCACACTTGCAGAAAATCCCCCTCTTTAATCCCTTTGATACATTTTCCGTCTATCTTAGTTTACCTCTCTGCTCTACTTGTGATGACGCCTTATTTAAAACAGCCTCAGAGTTTGTGGGCACACCCTTGTACAGAAGCCAAACTAGACTGTTAAAACATTGATTTCTAAGGCTTGTGCAATCATTTGCACTTCTAACAGCCTGTCTGTTAGGAGTTTCTTGCGTAATATTTTGGATCCCAGCTGAAGGAATGTGCTCCCATGTTCAGACAACAATATTAGTGAGGACACTAACACATGTGCTGAGTGATTAGGTCTGGCTCACAGCTTGCATTCCAGTTAATCCCAAAGGTGTTAGATGAGGTGGAGGCCACAGCTCTGAAGCCCAGTAAAATTTTTACCCAACAAGAAGGGAAAGCCATTTCTTTATGGACCTTGTTTTATGCAGAATGCCAAGTTAAAGCACAACAACTGAGAAGGATAAGGAAATTCATCCAAGTCCTGGTAATTCTGCCTGTGTTTCCATCAGTCTTAAATGGTTAAACCCTTAAAGCAAACTGACAAATGCTATGAAATCCTAGGCAAGTTGGATCTGGCTGCTTCTTGGGAATATAATCGTTTGTGAGCTGACTCACTGCGGTGGTGTTACAGGTCACACAAAGTTACCACAAAAGCAAAAGCTAGGTTATAAAGGTCATGTAAGAAGAGTTTAAGTGTAGAAGGAGGACTTGGATTCACCCAAGTCCATATATTACAAATAAAACAGAAAAACAAAAATAGAAAGAAAAAAAAAAGAAAAACAATTTCAACATCTACTTAGATTTGAAACATTACTGAATAAGTTGTAAATTTCATGTTTACTGTCAAATCTTGATGATGTATTCTTTGTAAATATGGCATGATCAGGTTTTTGGCCATTAATCCAGCATGGAGTTTGTTGGAGAATTTATCAGTGCTCAATAGTAAACTTAAAGCTTAAGCATCTTCAACTTGGACGTGTATACTGAGGCCATGTCTTACTATTCACCAGTGGTACTCTAAACTTTTTCTACCATACCAAGCTTTTTAACACAGTCTCATCTCCCTCCACATCCGAGACAACCTCTGCCTCCACCTCTAGCCCGTCTGTCTCCTG
Source organism: Melanotaenia duboulayi (assembly GCA_026261665.1). Classification (NCBI taxonomy): domain Eukaryota; kingdom Metazoa; phylum Chordata; class Actinopteri; order Atheriniformes; family Melanotaeniidae; genus Melanotaenia; species Melanotaenia duboulayi. The sequence continues at coordinate 6,077,916 of CM047985.1, forward strand.
CATTCAGGTAAGAAGCAGCTGAAGAGACTGAAACAGAAAAAGGCTGCAGGTTCAGACGTCTGCCCCAAGGTTAGCTATGCTGGAATTTACAGCATCTCTTCAACATTAGCCTGATTTAGGAAAAGGTTCCTGTGCTGGGAAAAACATTGTGCCCTACATTCCTGCTCTGGTACCTAAGAAATCTCCTCAATCTGCCCTAAATGACATCAGACCATTTACCATAACATCCTGCAAGTCAAGCCTGCAGCTTGACTCTGTCACGCTTGTGCCTACATCTTCTACCAGGAATCTTGGTGTCATGGTAGACAACCATCTGACCTTTAAGGACCATGTTAACCTTGGTTGCTCGATCTTGCAGATTTTTTCTCTACAACATCAGGAGGATCAGACCCTACCTGACTGAACACACGGCCCAGCTCCTGGTCCAGGCTTTGGTCATTTCACGCATTGACTACTGCAACTCCTTACTGGCTGGCCTGCCTGCATGTTCAGTTAAACTTCTGGAGATGATCCAGAACGCAGCAGCACGTCTGGTCTTCAACCAGCTCAAAATAGCTCATGTCACTAATTGCTCTTCACTGGCAAAATCAGTAGTTAGATTCTTCTTCTTCTTCTGTTGCCCCCTGGTGGTGGAACGATCTACCAAACTCTGTCCGATCCGCAGAGTCCTTATCTACTTTTAAAAGCAAGCTAAAGACTCACCTGTTTAAGGAGCATTTCCACACTTAGCGTAACTCTTCTACTCAACAGAATGAGTTACAAAAAACTACAAAAAAACTAAAAAATTATATGCACAAACTCTAGCACTACATGACAGCACCTGGGTCCAATTGGACTCAAAGCAGTCTGACTAACACTTAATTATGACGTCCAATCGTGCTTGTTGTTCTTACTCTCAAATGTAAGTCGCTTTGGATAAAAGCCACAACCACCTACCTAACAGACAGACCACAGTTTGTGAGACTGAGATAGTGGTCAGCAGGAGAACCACAAGGTACTGTACTCTCACCATTTCTCTTCACACTACACCTCAGACGTCCAATATAACCGAGTCCTGCAGTTGTAGGGTGTATCAATACTACAAGAAGCTGAGTACCGGGAACTGGTCGGTCAGTTTGTGGAATGATGTGGAAACAAACCCCTCATCTTGAACTTGAACAAAACAAAAGATTCTGATTTATTTAATCCAAGTTAAATAAATGACGACATGGTATGATATGTTGTATCCCTGGACTTCATGCTTGTGCTCACCTTGTTGGGTATGTCAAGGCTTGCCTTGGTGCTGCATATTGCCATGACAATCGGTAGATTTCCATCCTTACAGGCGATGTGGAGTGCTGTGTTGCCATAACGATCCTGCTGGTCCAGAGGGCAGTGATGTTTGAGGAGGCAGCGAACAACGTCAACCTGACACCTACGTACGGCCAGATGGAGAGCAGTATGGCCGTCCTGGAAACACAGACCGGGTCAACAGTTTCAGTAAACTGAAATATACAAAAGCTGAAGATGACGCTGAAGGTGATAAAAAAATATTTTTTTACTGCTGAAAACTATGCAGAATGATTATAATTACTTAAAGAATAGTAGATGATTTAAAGTTAAGACTGAAGCAATCAGCAGACTTCATATGGGACGATGCCCCTGACTGGATTTGAGCCTGTGACCTCAGGAACCAGTCATCATATTTAACCACCAGACTATGCAGCCACACAGTATGGCTGGATTTAAAACTTGCACAAAATGCTAAATGACTCACAAAGTGTAAAAGTTAGACACGACAAAAGTCATAGCAGAAATCTCCTGAATCTGCTGAAGAGTTTAATATTTGAATGGCTAAAGTGGCATAAACAGTGTAGGAGGAGAAAGGTGCCAAAGTTTGGTGGAAGAATAACAAGAAAAAGAGAAACAGGAACACAGTGTGAATACTTCAACACGTAAACACATTCACACTAATAATAATAAAAAAGTTTGATTGTTCCAGAGTTCTTATCAATCAACATAAGCTGAAATATTAAAATTGTACATGTGGTACTAGGGTTATGGTGGAAATAAATCCATTTAAAGACCGATCACCTTATCAGTTGTTTTTAGATCAGCTCTGTGCTCCACCAGGCACTCCACGATGTCCACGAAGCCCCGTGCAGACGCTGTCAGCAGTGGACTTTCCCCTTCGCGGTTCTTGGCATCTACATGGCAGCCTGCCTGGCAAAGTGCTCTAGCGACTGCAGAATAGCCATGCCATGCAGCACAATGGAGAGGGGTCTCCTGCTCCTGGAGATGGAAAAACAAAAAAAGAGTAACACACCTCAGTCTCTTTAAAAAGAAAAGATCCACTTAATCATTATACTGCTGGTGAGGGAGAGACTGCTCACCCTGTCTGCCAGGTCTGGGTTGGTGTGGATGCTGCACAGGTAGCTCACCACATCCACGTTGCCATAGCGAGATGCCACATGAAGAGCTGTCTCCCCAGACTTTAAAAACAATGGAAATAAATCACGTTTGATTAATGTGATTTTGATATGGAAAACACAAAATAATAAAAAGCCCTCCAAGACTTTTTTTTAATTTGAAGTAAAAGAAGTTAAACACCTGCTCCTGTAAGCCATGCCATCTCATCTGAATCAGCCAGTACTTCCATTAAAAAACATTTTAATCTTCTCATTTGGGATTCATTCGCTTTTAAGTTTATATCTACCAGTAAGAGTTGCAGTGCATTAGCAGGGAGGCTGACTGGATAAAACGACACCCAAGACAACAGGTTTGCCCATAGATGAACAGAACCACTTATAACAAAATTCAATTAATTTTGGTCACGGAAAAGGAAAAGAAAAAAAAAAAAAAGCCTCATGAGATCAATTTAATTACAGGAAATATTTTAAAACAGCAAATTCAGCTCTTCTAGTGTTCCATGACACATTAATGTGGTCACACACGGGCACCTTCAGATTGTGATTTGAAGCTTACAGTAAAATAAAGTAAGATGAAACTTTAATGATCCCCTGGACAGGAACTAGATAATAATCAGGAAAGTGCCTGGAGTGCAGATTAGCATTGGTCTACTCGAAGGTGATTGTGCTCGCTGTTCACAGACAGAAGAGGACACCACCAGCAGGAGAAAATGATTCAAGAGATTAGAAAAATGTTTCTGTGCCCGAGCACGCTCTATGATTGAAGCCACACTAGCGACATCAAAAACCAAACATGCACACTCATCTTTCTCTGCAAGAGCCGTTTCTATAGCAACAACAAATAAGATGATAAAATGCCAGAGTAACTGGTTTTCTCTTCAGGTGTGTGAAATGTTGTGTGAATTTGTGTGTGTTTTGCAGTCTTGCTTTGTGAGAGCTTTAGTGGTAGGAGGTGGTGAGTAATAGATGATCGGTTGGGATGTGTGTTTGTAACATGCAGAGAGGAGAAGAGACCCGTTCACCTTATCTTGGACATCCAGAGGGCATTTCTTTTCATGGAGGAATTTCAGGGTCTCAACGTGACCATGTCTCGCTGCGTAGTAGATAGCGTTTGCCCCGCTCTGAAGATTTCAAAGAGAAGAACATTCCAGATTTTTACCCCTGACTTACACTGGAAAAAAAAATCTGAGATTTTGTCTGCAGCCAGATGATATAAACACACTACACACTGTGCTTCTGACAAGCAACCTATGAATATTTTCAGGATGAGCCAGCATCTTGCAGCTGGGAGTTGCATTAGTCAAGAGGCTGCCATGGTAACAGTGTAAAACTGAGCCCGTCAGAAATCTGGTGCACATGTCTGCTATTCAGACAGCTCTGTGATGGTAAAAACCAAGCAGCTCCACATACAGGAGGCTGCTGCTTCTTGTTGACTAAGGGCTGACTTGTTACTGGCTGAGTAACAGTATGCACAGTATTTCGCTTTATTCTTTTGTCACCTCTTGCACATAGAACAGTACTTCTATACTCGGCGGATGTGGAAAAAGATTATTTAAATCTTTATACACCGGTCATTAAACAAATAATCGTCCCTTACTATTAAACTCCACAGTGAGAACAGAGTCTTTACCTTGTCATTAGCCTTGATTTCTGCACCTTTTCTCATCAGCACCTCAATGATCTGAATGTTGCCGCAGCCAGCAGCGATTAGGAGGGGAGGGGTCCCATGCTGCAACAAACAAGCACAACAGTATGTTTACACTGAGGTCACAGAAAAGTTTAAAGAGGAGTGAAGAAAATGCTGAGTCTGTATGAGGATGAAATGCATCAAATACTGCTGTCACAGTGAAAATATATAATAAAAAAAAACATTTAAAGTTCTTTACATGATTGCATCTTCAACCTTTGTGAACTAACCCAACAGATTTGTGCATAGATACTCAGCTACACGGGCATGCTTCGATGGGAAATTAAATCTGGTTTTACATCTCTTAACGTGTAATGTGTAGTTGAATAATGGAATTGTGTCGGACCCGTTTCAGAATATCTCAGACCTTCAGTGTACTTTCACGATTCTTGTAACTAAACAAAGTGTGTTAAGGTTTAGTTGCTTTGGAATAATTGCTTTAAACGTCCTCCAATCGTGGCAGACATCCAGTGCTTTTATGTCCTATACATTTGGCCACTGCAAGGCCCTCTGTGTTAGTACAGTTCACACACCTTGTGTGGGTTTGACTGACAGTTATCTGCAGTAATTCAGATGTTTCTCCCTTTGCCGTTTTAAAATTCACTCTCATCTTGCTCCAGAAGGTCATCGTCCTCCTAAATGGCCATATTCTCATGCTTCCTCTGATTTGTGCCTCCTATTTGTCTGTGTAGGAGTTTAAAAGCTTCACTTCCCCACATCACACATCTGCTGTCAGCAAACAGCATCTTCTTCCCCACTGAGGCAGACTGGGGTGTGTGGTGTGAAATCTGTACATGTGTACATCTGTACAATCGTTGTTAGGTGTAAAAACAACAACTTCTTTTCTGCACTAAACTCCTGCTTCATACATAAAGGTGTTTCCACTCAGCCTGGTTTTGATAATACAAGTAGAAAAAATAATAACAGAAAGACTGTTAAATAGCACCAGAAGAGCTGAGTTAATGCCGCTCTAACACACTCAAGAAAACCCTGAACATCATAACCTTTATGAATGCTCTGTGTATTAATCTTACTATACCTTGACAACTGAGAGGGTTGTTGAAGTTTTTCCTTTTAAAAAGCCTCAAAACTTAAATTTTGTGGTCTGTTTGAGCCTTGTCCTCACAATCAAACATCCCTCATCAACTTTCGTGTTTGATCTGGTTCTCTGTTCTTGATTATTTGCTTTAATTTTTTACCTTTTCACTTTTTTACCTTTTCACTCAAAGATCGATATAGTCTGTGTATTAACTCAGATTCAGGAACTATTTTGAGGCACAGCTTTCCTCATAGATGATTTTTTTTATCATTTATTAATAAAAATAAAATGCAAAATCTTTTTTTTTTTTTTTTTTAAAGGATGGTTGGATATGCTGGAGTCTGGCACACCTTTATCTCTAGCCCCATACCTGAACCTCATGTTAACCAGGTTTTCTTTAACTGATTTTTGAGGGTGTGATTAACTGTAAAACTATAAAAATATCTTTGCTTTTCTGAAATACCATCACCCCAAATCTAAAACTCAAAATGGCCTTCATAAAGACACAAATACACATATACAAACCATCCATCTCTCCCTCGTCTCATCTAAATACTACTAATGATAAAACAATTTCTACCTCAAGCAGACACAATCTGCTTTTCTCCATGAGTGAGCTTCTTTCGTAAGCTAAAGTTAAAAATTGTGCTCTTGTGATCTGACACTTCTATCCAGTCCCTAAAAGAAGCAGCTCTACTTGCTTTTGGCAGAAATGTGAACAACCTCGCAATTGTTCTGACTTTATTGGACTATCAGCTGCCTACACGATGACTATCAACATCTCTGTGTGAGTGGGCCACGTTACACACTTATCAAGATCCTTTCCTAAAAGTTTGCGTGAGGGTTTGGATCTAAAAAGAAAAAAAAAAAAGTGATAACCACCTTGTTGGGCTGGTTTACGTCGTAACTGTTCAAGGAGCCGAGAAGATGTTGCAAACCGGGCACGTTGTCATCGTTTATGGCATGGATGATGGCCTTCATCACAAAGGAATCCTCCTCATCCTGTGAAGTTGGGAGAAAGAGTAAAGACACATTAAACCTAAGCCTCTCAGAAGACTCCATCTTTTCCTGAAGATGCATTTTCCTTTGCTTCTACAGCTCAACACAAAAGATTAAAACTCTGTTGGTGACATGTGACCCAATAACCTTGAGCCAAAGTCTGCTGCACATTGCATAAATCAGCTGTGAGGCACTGCTGCACAAAGAGATGAAGAGGAGTGGAGGGGATGGAGGAAGGCCAGGCCGATGTGGCATTTGTTCAGCCAAGCTTAACGCTCCGGCTACATTCCTCGACACAGCCGTCCTGCTGGGCGAGCCATGCCTACAGCACCTCACAGCACAAATCTGCAGAAGCAGCAAACTGCCTGCTGAGAATATCAACACTGTTATTTGGAATTTTTTAGCCTATGAAAACAGCAGAAGATGAAGAGTTATTAGCCATCTATTATCTGAAAGATGTTTTCTATATTTTACCTCAAATAAAAAAAAAAAAGTCTCTCAAAACACAATGAAACAAATCAAGACTTTTAAAGCCATTAAGATGTCATGGTGTGGTGCTTTCTGGCTTTTTAAAATATGTTAATTGATAGCAACAGCAAACCAAAATTAATTAAAAATTAATTAACACTACTCATCTATGCTGCAGATTGCTCCAATACAAGCATTCATAAAGCTAGAAGTTTCTAACCTCTGGTCGACACAACAGCAGCGGGACTTGAAGGAACGGAAAGCTTTACAGGTTTAAAAACAGTAAAATACAAACACCAATGAACATGATTTGCATGGAGCATTAAGACAAGAAACACTAACAAAGAAATTAAATTAATGTTTAAACTCATCATAAAACTACATTATCAGACTGTGCCATGTTTACGATTTTTGAGGATCTTTAATGGAGAAAAAGCACCAGATTGACACATACACTCACTGGCCACTTTATTAGGCATACCTGTTGAATTGCTTGTCAACTAAAACAGTTAATCAGTCAATTACAGGCTCACCAAAACTGGTGAAGCACTGGTGAAGAAGAATGAAGCACTGAGGCGTTTCTGAAGGCAAAAGGAGGTCCATTCTGGTACTAGCAAGCTGGAAACAATAAAGTGGCCAGTAAATGTAATTAACAGAAAAAGAATGACGCTGTTTTCTATGTACATTTATTCATTTAAAAGACCTAGCAAGAGTTTCCTTCCATGCTGAATCTGGTTCAAAACAATGCAATGAAAATCCAAGTTAAACAAACACGTGACCGGCGGCACTTAGACAGCAATGAGGAAAAGATCAATTACACATGGTAGCTGGAAATGTTTTCAGAGATGGCCAAGCTGGAAATACCAGAGCTGCCAGTGAGAGCTCAGGTCTTAATGAGCCAATCCATACCAATGAAGTGAAACTGAAACTCATTAACCTGCCAGTCTTCAGTCAATTTTTCTACTTTAAGCTACAAATAAAACAGGAGAGATGGCCGTAATGTTCTGTTGCTGCAATAATATTTCACTCAGTCAGTCATTTAGGGTCTCGATGGTGTTTCAAGCCACAAACACACTCAATTTCAAGAATCTGGATAAAGATCTCAGCTGTAATGTTGCTGAACAGCCCTGCCCATCCTGTCTTTTCCCGAATCTATCCCGAAGCTTGTGGTGAGTTAGTTTTCGCTGAGGAAAATGGGAACACTGGGGTCTTACCAGTGTATCATCGCTGCGAGCCACGCTTATGTTGCTTCTGGACAGGAAGGAGCGAGACAGGCGGTTACATAAGGAGATGAGTCGGACCGATTGCTGGAAGAAAATGAAAAAAAAGGCGGTTCATGAATGAGCACAACTTCATGTCAAGTTGTGTTAAAGGGGCTGTCAGATACCAGGCAAGTACATGTAAAGCAATTTTCTGCTCTATTTAAATTCAGTTTCTTGACTTGCTGTGATTCAGTCTTGATAACCCACTGACCCTCATTGCATTAGGTGGATGTCTGAGGACATTTTTATGCTATGCATCAGAAATCTGGATGTTAAAGTGTGCAGAAAAAGATTTTCTAGGCCTGCAGTGCTGGTTTAGTTGGGTTGGATGAAGATCCTTCAGTGTAAATAGGAGTTTTTCTAAATATCACTTCTGTTNAACAAAAGGAAAACGATTTCATTCAAACATATACTCCAACATATACTCCAAAGTCAAAATCAAGGTTACTGCACAGCTAAAACCTGTCCATGTGCTATATTGTCGAAGCAGAAGACAAACATGGTCTAACGGCAGAAACAAAGCACCACAGATAAACAAGCCCTGCACTTCCTGCTGAATGGGAGGCTGTGATGAACCAAATCAAACTGATGAAAATCTGATGGTTACAGCAGCCAACAAGAGTCAGATGTCGTCTTATATCTTCATTAGTTCACAGCACATGATTTGTATAATTTAAATTATTTAGTAGGATCAGTTTTAAAGTGTTACAAATAAAAAACACTTACTTTCCACTTTCTCCGAGCTGCAAACTTCTTGAACTTTTCCATATTGACAGCAGACTCCTTCCTGCTCAGAGCTTGCTGAGTGTCTTTTGGCTGATTGTGCAAAAAAGAAAAAAGCAAATAAAATATATTTGGCACAAAATATAGGAATGAACTACTGCCATAAGATGAAAACAGACATCAAATTCAACAGATTAAATCAGACGTCGACAGAAAAGCAAAGACCAACCTTGATCCAGGGGTGCTGCAGGCTCTCCTGGATCGTCATTCTCTTTCTGTGGATAAAAACATTGAAAAGATAAATAAGACATTCAGAAGCAACTATTTCTATGAATGTTATCTGGTCACAGACTTCCTAACGAGGTACTTTAACCAAGGCAAGGATGGAGAAAATATGCGCGACGGTGTTGTGGGGTTAAGAAAAAAATGGTTTTGCATTAAGAAATATTTTTCACTGACCACTTCTTAGGTACAACTCTTCAGTTGCTTATTTGCTAATCACACAGCAGCAACTCAGTGCATTTAGACATACAGACATGGTCTCTACATTCTTTACATCTGAGATTGGTAGCAGTTTATTTAATGTTAAATATTATTTCTTTCTCGCTGGGTGCTCCAGCTGGCTGGGTGTTGCAGAGGGACACAATCACAGCTATTAACCAGGTGGACAAGGAGTTGCGGGAAATAAAGACCATCTTGACAGAAATTGGGACAACAATAAAAAAGCATTGTGTAAGAATAAATAAACAAAAGGAAATCCACCTCTTGTGGGTTTCATTAGCGTTGCATCCCCTCTAGACCTCCAGCCTCCAGCCAGCGTCCTGCTCTGCTGGAACGAAGGACCAAAGCTACTTTTCACACTGACTGCTACTTGCTGGCAGCAGACTGTCACCGTATTTTATAATATGCAAGTTTCGTTTCGCAATGACAGAACATATTCTCTCTTAGGAGAATTACTATGGAATGTGTGTTTTTACTCATTTCTTCAAACAACTTTAACATCTAACATGTGGTGTGAAAGGTAATAGTGGATTGTGCACAAATGTCTCACATTTCACATCATTTCCTCAATTTTATTCTGTATCGTTGGTGTCGCAGTTTCCCGTTTTCCCAGATTATGTGTATACGCCTAGGTCAGAGTTACCGTGGAGGTAGGAAAATTTTCCCGGCAAGTTTGGTTTTCATAAATCGCAAAAGTTGACTATATTTGACACACACCGGTTTTTGTTCCCACGCAAGTTTGATAAATAAGGCCCCTGATCTCAAGCCCATATCCTTTTGGGTCACTACATAATTGAAACCTTTATAAAACCTCATGTAAACTACTTTTTTTTTAGAGCTGGTGCTGTCACTTGAGCTTCACAGTAACAACTGTAATTCAATACTGAAATGGATATCTGACAATCACGCACTTGAAATCATACTGTATTTGACTAAATATTTTTAGCTTTTTGATGGTTGGTTAGAAAATAGATAATTCAAATTCAACTCTAATCTTTGTTATTGTAGAAAATCTGATTTCCTTTGTGAAACCTAACTTCTGCTTATCAACAAGTCAAATAAGGAACTGAAAAACACCTTGTGATGTGTGGTGCACTAACTTTATTAGCAGAGTGACGCTCGGGATCAGCAGCTAACATTCCTGATGTGGTTGACAGTACACACCGCTTCTTTAGTTCCCCTCTACCACATCCCTTCGTGTACAAAAACGGCTGTAAATTACTAGAGAAAACCAGAATTTGCTCAAAAGCGTGTCTAAAATCAACCATCATAACCATCAAAGGAACCTGGTCTGATCCAGAAAACACACCACTTCCTTCTGTTTAATACCATTTTCATCTTTATAACTGAAACAAGAAAAAAAAAAGAACACACACACAAACAAATAAATAAAAATAAGAAGGTCACTCAACAGACTGAGGTTACAGCCCTTGAAAGACTTGACAGTGTTTTTGTGTTTCCATATTCTACCTGCGGAAATGTCCCAAATGTGCCACAGTAAACATCATCCAGCAGTTTTCTCCTGCTCTTTTCTTTAAAATGCTCTTCAGCAACGTTCCTGCAGGATCAGTGAGTCTATATTTAATGATGTAGGTCTATTAAAAAACTTTCCATTACGATCAGGGATTTTCCAGTTTCCTCCTTTTCCATTTTATTCACCCAGTACCCATCTGAACCTTTACCCCTCCCTTCACTGTCTCCACACCTGCAAGTTTTCACCTCTGTTGCAGCCCTTTGCAAAAAAAAAAAAACAACAAACTTTTCATGGCAGTTACTGTCAGTGGTGTTTCCACAGCGATGTAGATGTTGCTACAGCAACCCTGTAATGAGGAGACACTAGTTGTGTTGGGCATATTGCCTGGTGACAATGACTGGAATAACGAAAAGAACATTCTTGACAGCTTTCTATAATAGATAAAATAAAATAACTAGTACTTAAAATAGTGATTTTTTAGTATATGTATTAGTAGCAACACACAAATAAATAAAATGACAACAGTAATTAGCTTGGAAAGCATTCTGTGAGGCTCCAAAGAGGAGCTATGAGAAGTGGACAGACGAGGAGGTCCTGATTCTTTCGAGCATATTTACAGAGGATGACATTTAGTGCGGTTTCAAGTCAAGTGGATGGAAAAATACATGTCGAGCTGGAAGAGCTGAATGTAGAACATATAGAAACAAATACGTAAAAAGTTAAAGAAACCCAAACAAGATTATAAGAGGCTGAAGGCCCACGAAGCCAAACTGGGTCTGAATGCAGTACCATGATGAGAAATCTTCCAGACTTTGTGGTATGGTGGAAATTACCTGGAATAATTTTACTCTGGTAAATAAATTCAAGGAAATAAAAACACCGGTGAATGTTGGTGGAAAACCCCCAGATGCTGTCACAGTAAATGCTTTCAGAATCGATAATAAAGGGACGCTCTGCTATCATGACAAATGTTAAGCTATTCAGCCTGACCTATACTGACAGATACAGATGAGTTTAAGGTGTGATGACAACTGAAAGAGGCCTCAATCTCATTCACAAACATTCATAATCAAACGGAGTATAATCAAATCTTTATGAGGGATGAGGGAAACCACAGACTGGACCACCATCCTTTCCACAGCTCACTACTGCTGTACCTCCTCAAACCCAACCACTTCTTCAGCTGCAACACTTAAGCTTTACATTTCCAGGACCTCAAATAACTCAAGCAAACCATCAAAAAGACAGTTGGTACATACTTTGGATCTTTGACAAGAAGCCTAGCAATGAAGTCTTTGGCCAAGGCGCTTGTGCTGCTGAAGAAGTCTTCGTCAAACGTGTAGTCCACGGCCGACACGTTGGCCAGCGTCTCCTGCTTGTTGTCACCCAGAAAGGGAGAAGCACCACTGAGACTGCAAGAAGGAAAGAGATAAAGGATAAGGTTTAAAATGTTTACACTGAGTAAATATTTTAACACAATCAGCTTAACAAAAACACTAAAGGCTGATTTAATCTAACAGCAGCAATGCTGGTTCATTACAATGGGTCTTATCATTAAATCGAAAAGCTGTTCTCTGGATTTTAATCCAAAACACTGACACAGACTGCAGATTAACTTTGACCCTTGAAACCTAGACCTTACTATTTTATGATGAGTGAACGTGATCACAGAATTGCTTATAAATTCAGATTTTCTATCAAACTAAAGTATTTAGTGTGTTATTCACAGGAAAGCCAGCTGGACGACTGTCTGGGTGGAGTTGGTAACTTTAATGCTTTTTCATACCTTCACTTAATGCACGTAAGAAAAAAAAAGGAGAGATTTAGTGAATAAATAAAAGAATAAACCATATTTTGCTGAACAAACTGACTGAAGTGGATGAAGCAAATGATACAGCGTGACAAACTCAAGTCTTTCCTCTCCACTGGAGCATCTCCTGCTCGTCAACACCACCTGCTAATTAACACAGCCGCTTGGACAGACATGGAGGGGATGTGGGTCAAGCTCAAGTTCAGCTGCTAAAAAACAAAACAGTTCTTCACAAAACCAGGCAATAAAATCAGCAGGAAAGTGTTGAGTCAAGACTCCTTTACATTTTACCCAGTGTTTACCCAAAGTGCTTTGCATATGGGATATAAAGATGCAGCATGCACATTTTTATGTTGAAATAAATCCACCCTAACAGCCAGAACCCAAAATTAGGGCTCCAGCATAGCAGAAAGTGCCACTGGCTGATTCATCACATCAAGTCTAATGACTTCTGGTTGCTTCATCTGAAGACATTTTCTCTTTAAATTTCTGTGAATTTGAACCATCAGCACACCTCACCGTTGCTCTGCGGTGATAATAAGCAGCGAACAAGCTATTTTCTGCATTGCCTGGCGGAGCTGTGACAGCTGTGTGGGTGGAAAGCATGAACATAGACCACATATGTCCACAGTATGTATATGAGCTTGTCAGCATGTGTGCATGTTTTCCTTTGTGAACTGGAAGCACAGAATATTGCATAATTTTAAAAACACATACATGTTCATTTTCTAAAGTGAAGCATGTAATGCAGCTCCAGATTACATAATGCCATCACAGTTTTCAGTTGCTATTTAACAATCACCTTCATTTTTTTGGGGTTTTAAGAGCTGGCTTTTGTTGCACATGCATTTGTGTGGGAATACATAACAAATGTGCAGTTTGTGCACATTTTTCCAAAGATCTGAGGACCCTTCGTTAACTGTTGAACATGCCACAAGATGAAAGAAACCAAGACAATTAGCTGCAGCTAATGAGACTCTTATAGGTCAAATGTTGTATTTTTGTGACCCATTTCTTTTAAATATATAATAACAAAATAATTTATTATTGTTCATTTTGAATTTAAAGAGAAAAACAGGACAAACAAGTGACAAACACTCAGGAATACTTTTTGAAGTTTCATTCGCAGCTCAGAAGCAGCTCGTTATGTAATTTTTCTCTTCAATTTCAATGACAAGAGGCCCTTTCAGAACTCTAAACACAACAATGTGAAGTAAGGTTGTTTCCACACTAAACAGTCCTCTGGACTCGGTTCAGTCTGGGGTTGCATCATTCAGCCGGTTGAGGTTTGCTTTCACATACACTTTCTCCTCCTCGCCCGAGGAAGTGCTACTGGTTTAATCTGCCTCCTGAATTTTAGCTCACTTGAAGCGAGCCGACCTCCATTTCTAGGTGAACCATAGTGTAATTCTTTCATATGCATCGGATTGTTGTTACACATTTAGACCTCTGCAAACCAGCCAGACCTTCCAAGCAAAGAAACTAGGGTTTGACTNGCCAGACCTTCCAAGCAAAGAAACTAGGGCTAGGGCTAGAAAGAAGGGCTGGTGTGAATGCATCTTTAGACACTAACAATCTGCTTGTTTTAGTGGTGCTACAAGAACGTTGTAAAAGTCGGTACTTCTAAAAAACGTAGATTTCAGTCTAACCCAAGAATAATATAGTAAAATAAATTATAAAACTAATGTTTTCTAGACGTTTCAGACAGTGGATATTTGTGGTTTAACTGTTTTCAGAGCAGTATGAAAATGAAACAGAAGTAGATAAAATCCTTTTATGACATTTTCATGTCATAAAATATCTTGACATTCTCATTTCATAAATAGGGTATAACAGGAAATTAAGCCCCTCATATCTTCTGATGTAATAATGAACACAAATGTGTGAGCTCATATTAGCAGCCACAAAAAAAATAAATATGAAACAGACTTAAACATAACTGTTTGATGAAGAAAAGGAACCTTTTTTAAAAAGGCCAATCATTGTGTTTGGGCTTTAATTAAACATGAGCAGCTGAACTATGACTCAGACATTTTTCCCAACAGAGAGGTCAAAGAGCAGCCGTTAACCCTTTTTATGTCTCATCAAACAGTCTGACTGTCACGCTCGGTGATCGATGGTTTGGAAGAAAACGCAAACACAAATCTGAAGGTGGCCTTTGTTAAAACCCCTACAGCGTTTTCACACCATTATCCACCAGTACTGCTGGGAATTCAGATACTTACAGGATGTAAGTTATGACACCAACGCTCCTGCAGAGGGAAAGACAAAGAAAAAAAAAGATGGGATGAAACAATTAATCTCATCTCTAAACAGCTGTGTATTTTAATAGCATGAATATCTTGTAAAATCTAAATATACTTTGCAGCAGATGTTGATCACACATTTAAAAAGCAAAGTACATAATAATGCTCAATGTGGGTCAGATTATTTATTTACTCACCACATGTCGGCCTCCAGGCCTAAAGGTTCATAGTTGACGACTTCCGGAGCTGTTAAAACAAAACAGGAGACTCTTATAAATCATACAAAACAACTACACACCACACAGGTTTTATTTATGTTTATGTTTCATCACTGCAGTGTCTTCAGAACTTAGTGTTTTATTTGGGTTCATTACCACCCTCGACTAGGTTCGCTGCTGACTTTGTCACCTTAAAAGTGTTATTTTATAAGCTGGTGTTTTCTTAATCTCACCTTCTTGAGCTGTGAATATTCCTCTTTTCTCTTGTGACAAGTTTTCAGATGGTAAAATAATTTCAAAGGAATCCGTCAAATCATTTCCAACACAAAAGAGATGTCATATGAAATATTAGCCTGTATTAGTTTACATTTCCAACACAAAAAGCACATTTTTTAGTTTTTAATCTAATAGTTGTTCCCATTGCCAACAGTACTAACACATCTATTGCTGTATGCTTTAAATACAGAAAAACTAGTGAAAAATGCTCTTTTCACTGTAGATTTGACATGACTGCATTTGCTTTCCTACAGAGCCCTTTTAAATGAAAAGAAATGTGTGTATTCTGTTTCTGTGTTAACATTTATATGAGCTTTGACTTGGAGCTGGAGTATCATTTTGATGCAAATTAACGTAATTAAGGTTTCAAGGGATCTAAATCACCTTAATTTCTCCCAGGAGGTGCGTTTTAGAGCATTTCCTCTAAAATCTGCCTGTAATAATATAAACAGACCAGGTTCTGTCTGAATTATATTTTTGGTACTTGCTGGCAATTAATCTTAAAATCTTTGGGTGTGTATTTACTCCATTTGACGCCTGACATCTTGCTTGAACTGGGAAGAGACTCTGGTCTTGGCTGCATGATGATGGTCGAGAACACTGGCACTGGGATGGTTGGCAGCTGCCCCGGGCAAAGGGCAGATGGCACTGATGTGTGTGTGTGTGTGAGTGTGTTTGTGCTGGCAACGAGGAGCAGAACTGATAACTCTGGTCTATTATCAGGACTCTTATTCCCAGTGGCACATTTGGCACCTGCTCTCCCCATGTGCAACCCTTGGGATGAAGCCAGGAAAACAGGGTGGTGCAGTTTGTGCAAACTCATCACAACAATGTCTGTTCAACACAAAATATGGCAAATAACATGGATAAATATGGGAAATAACAGATGCACATGGATGTGGGATACTGACCTACAAATTCTGGAGTTCCAAAAATGTTTTTGAAATCGTTGCCAAAATCTATCTTGTGGGCTAATCCAAAGTCAATGAGCTTGATGCGCGGGTGAGGCACTGAGCGGTTCAGCAGCATGATGTTCTCCGGCTGGAAACAGAAAAAAGTAAAGACTCGTTAATGAGGAAAAAACAGAAAGGCAAACTGGACTTTCTTTAGCGGACAGTTCTTTTCAGAAGGATTCTGGCCTGTAGCCACACAGTGTTAAGATTAAAAAGATAGCATTAGTAATAATAAAACCACAAACATCTGACAGGAAGGAGGCTTATCAGGGATGGAAATTCCATGCAAAACATGAGTAAAACCCTCTCTAGGAAGTAGGACAAAGACGAGAATGGCAAAGCTGAGCCAAACAACAGAAGCCAGACATGTCCTATGGACATGCTGCTTCATTTAGACAAGTATATTTTTGCTTCAATTCATGTCCTTTCAGCTGGGTTACGAGCCAGCACGAGGACGTAGTCTGGGAAGGAAGAGGAACAGATTGGCTGTGGGCAGCAGTGGCAACCAGAGACGCTCAGAAAATATTGTTAAACTCCAGCTTTGGGTTTGTTCTCTGCTATGTAAACAGGAATGTATTGTACTTTGTTTATCCTGGAGTTAAACTCCATGGGCTGTAAGACAATTAAAATTTGTGTATGTTCTTATAAGCTATTTTTTTTTAAACATATATCATCCTCAGACCATATTTACTTTCCCTCACATGAGACAATCCCTGGACACTGCGTGGTACTTGATGATGAATTACAATGTAAATGCAATGTGCCGTTTTAAGGTCAACTCGATCTTTGACTTAAAAGAAAGCGAGTTTGGACTCTGCTACAGCAAAGTTGTGGTAAAAGCTGCTCATTATCTCATTAAACCCAAACACAAACTCAACAAATCACTTTTATGTTGCTCCAAAATATGGAAAAAAGAAAAAGGGACAAATATATTAAATAAAAAAAGCTCAACAAAGATGCTGCACCCTTTACAACCAGTGTAAAAAGGTAAAATTGGTGGTTTCAAGCACCTTGTGCTACTTTTATGTATAAAAAGCACTTAAGAAAATAAAATTGAATTTAATTTATAAGTCTTCTTTAACCCATTGATACACNATTTATAAGTCTTCTTTAACCCATTGATAGACAATGTTCACTACAGTGGATACCTATTTAAAGGCTATTNACCTATTTAAAGGCTGTTTTCTAGTATATATATATATATGGGCTACAAAGGCACATTTGCAATTTAACCACTTCACTGGAATTAGTGAGTTATGTAATACACTCTCACTCACTGCAGAATAAATATAAAATTTCATATATATACATATTTAGTAATAATTACCATGTTTGAGTTAGTAATACACAAGAAAATGTTACAGCAATATTTTTGAAGAATATTATTATATGAACATGACATTTTTGTAAGATAGATAAAACTAAATTAAAGTCAAATAGCATTATAAATAAAGCATCACTGTATATGCCTAAAAGATGAAATATATGTGGAAGAAATGTGACACTAGTTTTTAATAATTAATCCTTCAGACAGTTAAAACAAATTAAAACCGGTGGAAGTTAAACCAGATAAAATTATTTTTACATATTTGAAACAAGACATGATGCACGTTTTTAAATGAATTCTTGATCTTGAAGAAGATGCATCTCATGTTATATCAGGCTTATGAACTAGTTTTCTGAACTAGTTAAGCTGACTAGTATGTTACAGATGAGATTTAACTGGAGTAAAACCAGAAAGGTGCATAACAGCAGCTTGTATCCAAAGCAGACAGTGCAGTGTCAAAAAAAGCTTTCGTACTGATCAGAAATGGCCACTGAGGTTATTACAGTCTGCAGTGATGTAGGCCAAAAGTCCTGACCTATAACAATCACCACAAGGGTTAAAAAATACAGCAGACATTTAAGGAAATGTAATGAGCAGGAAGCCGTGCTGTTTGGTAGAAATGTGCTGCTCTGCTGCGAGCACGCTTTGCCCTTTACATCACCTCCCTCGGGAACCATAACTCCCCACACTCAATAATAAACAGGTGAGAATCCAAAAACACATGAGTCATGGCCACAAACTAAAAAGAAAAAAAAAAACAGGCAAAAAGAAACTGGTTTAACAGAAGCCCCCTGATGATGAGTGGATTTAATTCAGTTCTCCAGTTGGGTGGCATTTAGAGAATAGATGTGGATCACAGACTTTTCAGGGGTGCAAACATTTTGCTGTGACCTTAAATAAGAAGGATAAATGTTGGGGCTGTTTGTTGTGTGAGCTGATAAGTGTTCATTCTGAAGATAGCAGCACACTGTGTTGTATAAACACAGCATGACCTTGGGGGAAGTCATTGTTGTTTTCTATGTCTGTAGGAAACTCTGACCATAAGAAAAACAAAAAAACTGAAAATAACCTGAAGATTGTAACATTGTAATTAGGGCTGGGCAAGTTAACGTGTTATTATCTCATTAATGTTTTAATTAATTACCACAGACATTTGTTTTATAGCCTGTTAAAATCCCATGAATGATCTATGCTAAAGACAGATACAGGGCCTTTTAAAAGTCTTCTGTGTCCTTTACAGAAGAGGTCACTAAACCTGGTCCTCAAGGCCCACTATCCTGCAGGTCTTCAATGTCTCCCTGCTGCAACGCACCTGATTCATATTAATGGCTCATTATGTTCAGAGCTTGTCAGAGAGCTCTGGGTTGGTGCAGGAGGGAGACATCTAAGACCTGCAGGATAGTGGGCCTTGAGGACCAGGGTTGGGGACCTCTGCTTACATTACCACCGGAAACTGTGGGGACAGTATTAAGCAGTGTAGCTGCCGTGTGACCAGTAAAAGCAACAAAGAAGAAGAAGCTTAACTGTTTTTGATAGCCGCACAGACCACCAGCATCTACTGTGCTAGTGTCACCTGTCACACATAGTCATGATCTCCTTTACCGTCGCCATGTTTGTCAAACTGACCCCGGAACTCAAGAGGTGAACCCTGAACTCTGCCCTGCCCTCTAGTGAATGTATTGTCAGGTGTCAACCACGCTAACGTCAGGGACGCATGAAAGTATGCGGGCAGTGAATGCATCGCTCACTGGCTCTGATCAAATACACAGACAGGACATGGGTCATGGAAAGGGGGTACTGGCTTGGAATGAATCTCAAGCATTGAACAAATAGAGGTCGGTTCCTCCTCCAGCTCTGCTGAAGCTCCGCCCGCTCCATCCAAACGGGAAAAAAGCAGGCGCCGAAAATTCATTCCTAGACTCCTAAATTTATTTCCTTTTATTTCTTCAACATTTCATTTCATTTTATTTTACGTTTTTGATTTTTAAGGCTAAGCTACAGAACTTTGACAGATTTTCGCAGTGGCACTACCCCCATGGAGGCATTATTCAGCATCCATCTTGCATCCTGTCATTGCCTTGTTACTGATCATGTTACTATTCTTCCGATTGCTTATATGTCGAAAAGATAAAGATTTTATTGATCTCTCAATGGGCATATTTACATGCCACAGCAGCAAGAATATAGAGGGCAGAGGATAGGAGCAGCAATAGCTGCTATATACATATTCTACAGACATTATATTAAGAAATTTAAAAAAATAATAGTGATTTACATATAACTGAGTGATGGGAAGTAATGTAGTGTGTTGAGAAAAATGTAAACTGAATATTTGCTAAATCAAAGTCATTATCTTTATTTTTCTCTTGAAACATCCCTTCCTCCCTCACATTATACAAGTGCTGAGATTCCAATCCATCTTTTTGCCTCCTCCAGCACGGAAACCCACCTGATGGCTGATCAGACATTGTTCCCTGTGTGCAGGGAAAGCAGCTTCACGCAGCTTTAACCTTTATGCTGCTGACTCCTTACCCTTTAAAGACAAATCCTGACATTTCCATCATTCTTTGTCATGTATATATTTGATTATTATTTTTGTTTAAACTGTTTAAATTTACAAGAAATACTGCTATTAAAGGGAATGCTGCTGTTAAAAAGCAGCTCAGTTGTTTAAAGTGTTTATAAACCAAACTTTACCAAACTTCTGTTCATAAATATAAAAGTGCACAATGCACTGCTTTTGAATTTGTTTCTGAATTTTGCCCATAATCATGTGATTATTGCAGAAAATCATGTGATTAATCTAGATTATTTTTTTTTTATGTTGCCCAGAACTAATTGTAAAATGTGATTCTGATAATCTCTTGGCTGACTGATTGATCAGTTGTTTAAAGCCTGTAATAAACACAGCATATATGCACTATGTTAGAATATAAGTGTTTTGTAGAGTGGAAGACAGCTTATTTATATGGATTACATGTTATCAGCGTGTGCAATGGAAGATAATCAGAGATAAAAAATGATAACAGTTTATGAAATTATGAACTTTTTTTTAAAGTAAAGACTAATTTCCGGTTTAATTTCATCCTTCATCCATCAGGATGAAGGCTACCGCTTTACGGATACATGTGGCTGTTTGTTCAGGACCACTGTAACTTCTACTAATCTACTCTTGTGGCGGTACCTTGAGATCGAAGTGGGCGATTTGTTTGGAGTGCAGATAGAGAACTCCATCCAGGATCTGTTTGAGGAACTGAGTGGCTTCCTCCTCGCTCAGTGACTCCTTCTCCGCCAGAAAGTCGAAGAGCTCCCCGCCGGCAACGCTGAACCAGGAAAGACAGAGAAACCAAGAGAAGGAGAGAGAGAGAGAGAGAGAGAAGGGCACATTAAAAAGAGATATCCCTCAGATCAGAGCCAGCTACAAATCCCTGATTAGCAGATCTGAGCTGGTGTAATCTAATCATCCTGATGCATTAGAGCCTGACCAATTTACACATTCAGAGAAGAAGTGAACCAGTGCTGTTCACAACCAACTGCTGCATGTCATGCTCACTAAAACCAGAATGCAGAGTTATATTTAACCTGACAGGGATAAAAAAAAAATTAGGAAGAAAATACATAATTTAACACCTAATGCAAGTTAATACAAATCTAATTACATAGTTCCTTATAACATCCCATAATCAATGCTTGTACATCAGTGATAGAAAACCCTACATCACAACAGAAGATCAGTTAAACATGTGGCCTGTTTCAGGACTGATTACATAATAATTACACGATGAGGATGGTCAAAACCTCTTGATGTGAGAAGAAAAAAGCCAGCTGTGAGTAGGTGTGGGACAGAGAAAGCAGAAGAGATGGGGCAGATAACTGTGGCTGGGACCCCCAGTTCCGCAAAAAAAAACACAGAAATCAGAGGTTGATGAAGTGTAAACACACATTCTCAGACAGAAGAAAAGGTTTCCGTCTCTTCGGATCACCTCAGTATCCTTTTATACAAGTTGGTCAGTGTTAAAGATCAAGAGGACTCCTTTCTCNCCTACATCACAACAGAAGATCAGTTAAACCTGTGGCCTTCTTTCATTGTGAAAAAAAAAAGCTGAGCCGAAAGGCAAAGCTCTAGATCTTCGTCCCTGTCCTCATCTATGGTCACAAGCTGTGGGTAGTGAACGAAAGAACAAAATCATGAATAGCGGCTACACTGAGTTTCCTTCTCTGGGTGTCTGGACTCTGGGACAAAAGACCAGTCCAGAAGGCTAGGAACATGATTAGCTAACTTGACCATGTAGTGGTGAGGGAATTTTCCCTGATGGCCTCTGCTTGATGTTATGTCCTCTCTCACGGAACAAACTGCCTTTTTTCCTTTGCACTATTATCTTTGGTTTGTATATATGTAAATACAGATGAGTGTGTGTTTTCTATTTTGGTTCTGTGTATACTATATACAGCTGTCTGCAACACCAAATTTTCCCAATGAGGGATGAATCTAATTTAAACTTGTAAATATTTTTTTTGTCCTTTGACTAGATCTTTAGCAGGGTCATGCAGTTACTTGCACAATTTGCACACTGTGCCGCTGGAACACTGATGTTGTTGTTTGACGGCTGTCTGATTTTATTGTAGTATTGTCTATTTATTTATTTTCTTGCGGTGAATGGGTCTGACTGCATATGAACTGCCCTTTGGGATTAAATAAGTTTCTGAATCTGATTCCAGTGGATGAGCTGGAAAAGGGACCAGGGAGAGGGAAGTCAGGGCTGCCCCAGCGACCCAACCTTGGACTGTAGAAAATGGACAGATGGATTCTTTTCTTTTCTAACAGTATACATAATCCAGGTGTTAAGCTGTTTAAATGGGTGTGGAAAATAATCAAATCTTAGAGGCATTTAGATGCGGATGGAAGATTATGTTTTACATATAAACTTAACAAATGTTCTTATTTTGTCCCATAAATGTGTACTTTATAAGAAACTCAATTTGTGTCTTCATCCCAAAATGGACCATTCATATTGTTAGCCTCATAGGATAAATAAAATTTAATAAAGTGCCTGCTTTACATTTTAAAGAGTCATATATACTATAGTCAGATTTTGGAATAAATACCAAAAGCTCAGCTACATATCAATGGACAACGGAGAAATGTTTCACACGCTGTTTGAATAACTAACTATCTTTAACTGGTCCGAGCAAATTCAGCTCGTCCCAGTGTCGTTTTTGTTTACCTCAACAGAATCAAAACACATGAAAGATTATAGCTGCGTGTCTACGTTTAGATAGAAGAACAAACAAACAAAAAGCTCTAGGAAACGCAGGCTGCTGTGTGGTGTCCTCCCTCTCAAAAAGTCTTTCAAGTGCATTTCTGGGTTCATACGTCATCTGTTACCAGTATCCTGAGGCAACATGCCAACACAAAACACATCCTAACTGACAAATACCTGTCAGTGGTTCAGAGAGCATCTGTCACATAAATAGGTTTAGGAACCAGTGTAATGTATTATCCCTGTGATGTAATAAAACTGTCATGTCTCCACAGTCAGTGGGGCAGGGACCACAATTTTAGAGGCCACTCATGTCAAAGGGTTGAGTTTGATGTCTACAAATCTAGTTACACATCAGCAATTAAAAAATTCCTTGTTTTAAAACAGTAAAGAGAGTTTAGAAGAGTTTAGATGTAACAAAATCAAACTTGCTGCATTGCTTTTATGAAAATGAATCTCTCTGAATCTCTTCTTACCTTTTCTTTTTTTATTTCTGGTATGAATCACATTTTGATAAGAAAAAACTGTAAAGGAGTGCAGCTAAGTTAGTGAAACAATCTCAAACGAGCTGAGAGTTTGTGCTGCTACCGTGAAGGTGCAGATATTCTCTGCTACTGTGCACAATGAACGGACTCCAAAAGGTCATTTATTAAAGATGTTATCAGGATTGTAACTGGCAACATGTAAGCATGCTCCATGGTTGGTATGTGATTTATTGTTTTATGCTTACAGACTATTGTACACCAAATTGGTCCTTGGGAATAATAAAAATACCTCAACTTTCCCCTGTTTTGAAAGCACCATAAACATAAAGGTGTATTTACTGGTTTAAAGCTAAAAACGATTGATTATTAACATCCAACTGTTGTAAATTTACAAGAAATATGCAGATTATTTAATCATTTTCTTAACATTTTTCTTTCTTATTGTGCTGGACACAAACAATCTAATATTACTTCACCTAATGAAACATGATTACATGTATAGAAATAAACAAAAGTAATGATGGAGCTTTTATATGCACATTACTAATAAAGCACTCTGTGGGCAATCTTTTATTAAAAAAAGTTGAGTCCAATCAGGAGAGGAGGAGTTCAAGTTAACAAGTAGCAAAATGAAAGTGCTGACTTTGTGTTTTGGGAATGAGGAAACTTCAGAAATAATTTATGACTAAAATGACAAGCTCCACGTTTTCATGACTGACACGGTTTAAGTGCTACAAAAGCATTTAGCCGAACCCGGACCATTTATCACCAGAGTTTGTTACTAGATTGACTGAAGCATTTTTAAACGTCTTAGTTTAATTCAGCGTCATTTTTCTCCTAGATAAGCAGAAATAATGGAAACTGTCATTTTTTCTTTTTTGTCTTTTAAAGAAATTTGACATGACAGAAACGGACAGGTTCTGCACTTCTTTGCAATCCTATCATATGTGATCAGTGGTCAGGAATGCATCTTATTTTGCTCTGAACATTACATTACTTCTGGCTGCAAGGTGATTTAGTGATCCTGCTTTTACGCACACCTGTTGTAAAAGAAAAGTGTGCCAGCTGACTATTTTAGGGCAAACATCATCCATCTTACTTTGTTTGCAGGCTGGTTAAACTGGTCTAGCTGGTGTTGGGAACAAAAAAAAGTCACCTTCTGCCACACGACGTACCTCATAACAGGTTCCAGCTACAGTCACATTTTCTAATCAGTCTACCCTGAATAATACGTGTGAGGATTTGTGATGTGATGAATTAATATTTTAGTATTTATAATAAATAAATAGCTTGTAAAAGTACCATTAGACAGTTTAAAATTAAAGTTTACTCAGACTGTGGAAAGAGAATAAATCGTAAGCTCTGACAGAGGCTTTCCAATCTTGTCAGGATCATCTCTAAAATCATCCAAGACAAAGTTTCTTTGACAGCATCTTCAGTAATGTGCCTCAGAAAATAAGGCAAATATTTTTTGGGTTATCTACTGCTGCCCCAATGTGTCAACAGAAAGGTAGATAACGTCTCTATTTATGTGTAATTTGTTCAAGAACAACCAAAAAAGTTTTCAGCAGCACAGTGGAAAAATTTTTAAGCAATGAGAGCTGGGACAAAAATGACGGGGTTATGAGGAAGGTTTGTCGATGTATTTGCTAATTAAAAAAGACACAACAATCAGTACCCATTAAACCAGTAAAAGCAGAGGTAAATAACACAGATAAGACACTGGTCTGAGTATTTTATAAAACTGCTGATCTACTGGGACTGTATCCGCTTCAGACAGTAGGCTACTGCTAATAGCCTACTCTCTGAAGTAGCTACTGTACATTCACAGTCATGTCAAATAGGGACAGAAAGTCCTTTTATCAACCACAAAAAGCAAATTGTGTGGTTTCTGCTTGCGCAGCTCATGACACACAAACAATGCTGACGTCCACAGTGCTGAACGACACTGAACCATTTAGAAAATTTAATACAACCTGAATGAATAAACACACAACACTGACACATTAATGTTATTATTTTAATTTTAGAAACATTAGGAACCTTATGGAAAATAAAATATAACCTGAAAGTGGACTATTTTTAAATCCAACTGTGAGTGTTTTCAGGGGAGCTTATCTGCTTTTCAGGGGAGCCAAGCTCCGCTTAGCTGCCACATAAAATTCATACCACGAGTGTTTGAATTTTATCTTCAAACCATCTTCTGATGCTACTTCCAGCAGGATAATGCACTAGTCACAAAGCTCAAATCATCTCCAACCGCTTTCTTCA
>CM047985.1:6103919-6119028 GCA_026261665.1 Melanotaenia duboulayi
CAACTGTGTGATGTGTGATGCTGTCATGTCAAAATGCAGCAAAACTGCCAAGGAATGTTTCCAACACCTTGTTGAATTTATCCCACCAACCATTAAGGCAGTTCTGAAGGCAAAAGGGGTCCAACCCGGCACTAGCACGATGGACCTAATAAAGTGACCAGTGAGTGCATTACTTGCCATTTTGTTTTTATTTTGTTTGTTTTTTTTTGTCTTGTTTTTAAGGAGCATTGATGAGGTTGTTCCACCAATTTAGCTGTAAATCAGGGGTGCCCAAATCTGGTCCTCAAGATCTACCATCCTGCAACTTTTAGATGCAACCCTTCTCCAACACACCTGAATCAAATGTCATCTGCATGTCATTCAGCTCTGCAGAGGCCTGGTAACGGGCCAGTCATTTGATTCAGGTGTGTTGGAGAAGGGTTGCATCTAAAAGTTGCAGGATGGTAGATCTCGAGGACCGGACTTGGGCATCCCTGCTTGCGAACTGTGTATGGAATGACCATTAAAGCAATCTTACCGCGAGCACTCCACATGATAAAAACAGTGCTTGATGTTCTAACTCATTTTAGTTTGTCTGTGTGTACCTGTATGGGTAGGCTGAATTTAAATGTGGGCACATGACATTTTTTTTACCTCAATTACTCAAGTTAATCTAAGGCTAGAAAGATTTTTAACAACCTGGTAATAAGTAAACTTCCTCTTAATACCCACATCCTCCTAAACAGGTTGTAGATAGTTTTAATGTTGTGGCTGACTGGTTTAAGTTGCTCCAGTGATTCTTGACATCACAGTTTTCTTAGAGTATAAGCTAACACCTTAAGCATGGACATTGTATTTCAAACTATTACTACAGCTAAAGTTGTGAATAAAGACGTCACTTACAGTTCCAGGATCAGGATGACCTCCGCCTTGTTCTCAAAGACTTCGTGCAGAGCGATGATGTTTGGGTGCTGGATCTCCTTCAGGATGTTGACTTCACGCTCTATGTCCTCCCTCGTCACCCCTCGTCGACTGGACTTGTTTCGCCGTTTCTTGATGAATTTGGCGGCGTACTCCACACCTGTGCTCCTGTACCGGCATCTTCTGACCACAGCAAACTGACCGCTGTCAACAGTAAAAAGAGTGTTGAGGTTAACAAAGCGATAATTCACTCTGAAAATAAGAAAACTGTATGATGGCAGTGGATTATGTTTCTTTGGGCAAAAGAGTGCAACACTAAATGGGTCATACCATGACCAGTGAAATACCTTTGATAGATTATGAAATGCAAGCACAAATTTCCATTAAAATATAAAAACACTGAAACAATGAGGAGTGCACAATTATAAACTGACAAAACAATGAATGATGCAAATCTTTAACACAGATAAATTATCATCTGGAAGGATGTTCTGCTGCTAAGTGGTTCCACAGAATTCACGAATGTTCAGGAACAGTTAATAAAAAAATAAAAATAAAAAAAGCAGACTTCAGGCTATAAATGAACCAGTTTCAGTATGGTAAACAGACATCTGATCCAAAGGGAGTGGGTGCACGAAAAGTGTTGACTAGAAACAGCTTTAATTAATAACTAGCTGATGAATCACAGCAGACGCCGCCTGAAAACAGACGGTAATAAATGCTGAATTAAGACACCAACGGGATTTCAGGTAAACATGAGGGCAACATCAGTCAAACATGTGGAGGCGTTTCTGACTGACACCAACATTATGATGCTTGTGTTACATATTGAAAAAGATTAACACCACTGGGTTATATCTCCTTTCATTGCTTCTCTTTTGATAATATATTTCTAATCCAGACAGAAGTGAGAGAAGGAAGAGAAGTGCAACTGTATCTGCAGTAGAACAAATGAGTATTCATGCATCCCTGGACTGTGAGAAAAAAAAACTGCTTTCATCTTCAGCAGTCCCTTATAATCAGTTTGACCAGAATGTATAAATTATAGCCAAACTGCAGCTTTCAGTGTCAGCAGCACACTGATAAGAATCAAAGCTCAGCACTATATCAACACAGCTGATGTAGGACGGAGCTTCGTCTCTGTAGGGAGCTTTGCTTTACAGCTTTAATTACTCACAACAAGAAAATAATAAGATGTTAGCACTTTGTACTGTCAGTTTTATTTATTTTTTCAAGAATGAAAACGATTAGAAAGAAGATGAACATCAGTTTTGTTCCTAGACCAGTGGAGGGGAACTTTGGCTCTTGTCAAGTTTTCAGTGTTTCCCTGCTCCAACACACCTGATTTAAATTAACGAGTCACTGTGCAGAATTTGATAAGCTGTTGGATTAAAGATGCACAATATATCGTTTGAGGATGTACATGTGCACAATCGTCACATACGCTGCAGGTCCTGTGATGTAGCTCGCAAATATGCTCAACGTCTTCTCATCATATTACCTGGCACACACTGTATGCAGCGATCCACCAACCACATATGTTCTTAATCAGTTTGTTGAAGCAGACCACGACCACTCATACTGAGTGAGTTGCTGGTATCAATGAAAAAATGAGCAATAATCGAAAGAAAATCACTGAAAACAAAGACTTGATGCCAAAAAGAAAAGTAACATCAGTTATCTGGAATTATTCTGCTACAATAGCGACGATACTGACCAAACGCGTGATCTGTATCAGCTGCCTTGCACCTGTTGTCTCAACGAGAGGTAACGTAACTAATTTGTTTGACCATTTATGTCAGCACCACACAGCTCAGTACAACGCATGCAAAGCTAGATCTCAGTGTCGCGCAAATTTAAAGAACATTTCAGAAGCCTTTGCAAGTGTTACACCATATAAGAAAAGTTTCAAACGGCAGAAAGAAGTAACGGATACTATTACGTTTCACCTGTGTAACGCATGGTGCCCTTATGCTGTTTCCAAAGACGGTTTTTAAAAAAAGATTAGCTCACTTTGCAAACGGTATGTTATACCATCATGCAACTTCTTTTCTCAAGTTGCCGTCTTGGAGAAGTGTGAGAAATGCAAGGCAGAAGTTCAAAGAGAGCTGTCAGATGAGGAGTATTATGCAGCTACAACAAACTCAAATATAGACAAAAACCATACTTGTAGCATTCACAAAAAGAGGTAAGATCAGTGCAGGTTCATTTTAGAAACTTCATCTGCTGATGAAGTTTGCAAAAAGGTATCATCAAGCAACTACGCAGATAGCATGAACATGCGAGCCAAAGCGACTCTGTGCACCAGTTCTTGCATCATCTCATCTCAACTGTTTTATATTTCATAGCAAAAAACCAAGACGTCTCATGAGGTCATTATCAGTATACTATTAACAAACCATATTATGATCAAAACTGATCAACACAGGAAATAATAATGTCATATTTTATTTATTATGACCAATGAAAATGATTAATTTATGCCCCAACAACATTATTTCCCCTTTAAGCTTTAATAAAATATGATACAATTAGAGAACTCATTAGGAACAATTATGTTTGCTACTCAATGTTATTCATGTACTGGCTTTAGAAGGACCCGCATCTCCATCTTCATCCACAAATATGATTCAGAAACATCATCATTCTCCTGATATAGCCCAAATCACACAGAAAAAGGCCTCAGAGTCTGCAAACCTTGGTTATAATACTTGGATAAAAATGACTGTTCTGACCTTTTTATATCTGATACAAGCCCTGTCTGTATTTTCAAGCCTTATGTGACAGCATCACTGTTTAACCTCTTAAACTGGTTTCATTTCATTCCAGGTTCCTCACAGAAAGAAGTACAACGTTTCAGTGGACAGTTTTAACATTTCCAGCAGATTCTGAGGTTATTGAAGGTGGTTTTTGAATAAAGCACCACGTCTGAATGTGCTGAACAAGAAGCACTTAGCGTGTGCACCTCTGCCACACCACTGCAAACCTCTAATGGCAGAATTATGCCCATCTCTTCATAGTGAAGAATACTTTTAAAAATTCCTAGATCCAGGAAGTGATCCAGATCACTCTGACTTGTTCCTTATTTTAATTATGAGATTTCCTGAAAAACACATCAAAATCGGTCCCTGACTGCCCTAGCGGAAGTAAAAATTCACTGTTTACTTTTAGACAAAGATTTATACTTCTTTCTGTCTTTCTTTGTTCTTTGTTAATGTGAATCTTGTGCATTCAAGCTAAATGTATCTGCCCAGGTCCAATGTTAACACACTGCAGGTAAAAGAAAGGTCAAAGTCAGGTGGAATAAATCTGTGTGCAGCTGGGCAGCTAAAAGAGCCCAAGCACTTGTGGTGGGTCCACTTGACATTTTAGCATGATAAATTACTTTATGTATGAACAACACAGGGGCTGTTATGGAAATTCTGCCACCATGTTGCCATGCAGCATTGTTGTTGAATGCTGCTATTTGAACAAGGTAATGCCGACTCTGCTGTCACTCGACCAAAACACTGCCAGAAAAACCACTTGGGGAAGTGAGGACACTTGGCTGAAGGCTGTTGACGCCTCCGCCGCCTGTGCCTCCTCACAGCCCTAGCAATCATGAAGCACTTAGTGTACCAAACACCCACAGAGGAAGGAAGAGAACAAGGCAGTAGGGGTGAGAGAAAAAAGAGTGAGAGAAAATTAGAGACTGACTTATTTTTCAGATTTTCACAGCAAGATTTTCACACAGATTTACATCAGAGGAGCATATCTGGAAGCAGTTTTTTCTAACTTGGCTCAAAAACATGGACACAATAAATTAAGATCCCTGTGCTGTCATCTGACTCCCACAGCTATGCAGAGACTATAGTGTCACAGTTGTATGGATGCAATGTGGTAATTTAGCTAATCAAACGTCTCCTTCACTAATCCTTAGTTTAAAACATGTCTCTTAGTATTTGGAGAGTAAAGGTGAGATCCAAATTAAATCTCTGCCAGCTGCACAGGAGAAAATTTTACTTGGAAGGTATCAGTTACAAAAACATCCCCCATTCGCACCCAAAAGTTATTTCACCAATCAGTGGTGCTTAAAGCAACACTACTGAACTTTGGCTTTTTTTGATCTTTAGCGTTGCCCCCCTAACAAGGCCAATTGGGCATCTGTCTTGCATCTTGTCTCTTCTCTGAGATCTCTCCAGCCGGTAAAAGACAGTCCAATGTTGATTTTTGTCTTATCTCTTGCTTTGTCACTTCCTCTCTTTAGTTTCCTAACATCCTCTGATGATGTCCTTGTGTTTCTTTGTGAATCAGCAATGGCGCACATTGACAATAGTCAGTGTTTTAAAATGCCGCTGCCAGTGGTTGATGTGCCGTCACATGACGCTTCAGACTGGGAAACAAAAAGTTGTGAAATGCAGGATGTCAGCCTCAGGATGATACGGGGCAATGACGGCTCCAGACATGGGCCTAATGACTGTCCGTGTGCCATCAAAACGAGTCAGAAGCCGGAGTTTACAGGTTGGAAACCGTGGTAGTGTTGCTGTAAGGCCAGGTAGAATTTCTGCATCTTAAATCCTGTCGTCAAATGTGTTGGAACAGAGAGAGAGATACAGACAGAGAGAGAGAGAGAGATACAGACAGACAGACAGATATAAAATGTCTGTACTGTCCACACCACTATTTGCTTGGATGCAAAGCCTGCTCTCGTCTTTCTCTCTTTTGGTGTTTTGGGCTAAGTCACTTCAGTTTGGAGAAATGATTGTGGGTTACGTCTTTTTTTTTTTGCTGATGAGGCTCATCAAAAGGGCTCAATACTAATTCCTGAGTCTTTTGAGGTAAAATATGCTGCCTTGAGTCTTCTTTGAATTATTAATGAAAAACAAAATAAGTCAGTGACTGCAAAGAGACAACTGAGCAGACAGATTAAAAAATGAATAAATAAACGGTATGGATGAACTCTGGAACCACAATAAACAATATACTTATGGAACAACCAGTAAACTGTAAAAAATATATATATATTTTCTAAATGTTTGTTTGTAAAACAAAAGATAATTTCTAGATATTTTAGAAAATAGCTACGTCAACCACATGGTATTTCTGACAGGAAGCGATCAAATCTTCCTGATGAGCAAATGTTTACTTAGAAACGGTTTAGTGAGAAACTCAACTAAAAGGAATGATGGCTCTTTAAGGAAGTGGCTTGTCCTGTGACTGAGCCAGAAACACGAAGCAGACAATGTGAGGAGGAAGAGAGAGGATGAGGGCTTTCTCATGCTAATAACACTTCCACCCCCATTCAGTCTGGCCTCCACCTATTGCTGTTCCAGACTCGCTGTCACTCAGGCCTCTGTGCAGACATCAGGATCTGATCCGTTTCTTACAGAGAAACAGACAGAAGAGACTAAAGGGCTGTTGTTCACACACTTCACATGTACTGTAATACATTAACATACACATACAATTTCATTCAAATGATCTTCTGTTATTCTCAAGCCTGGCTGAATAGAGCCACAATAAGAAAGGGACTGATGCACTTTGGATGCATTAAAAGGAGAAACACTTAAGTTAAAAATGTGGAGGGGTCGGTCATTTTTGAACTATAATAATAATTATGCTTATGTGTAATGATATAACTGGTCTCAGTTTTATCCTCACAAAAACTTCATGAAGAGGAAAAACTGAAGTCTTGGACGTAATTCCTAAAACATTGTTTAGGAAGATTTTCTGTGGTGGATTGTTTACCATCTGTGCTTTTCTGAAGGCATCCTGTGACTTTTCTCACATTGTATAAAATGTTTTGTCCAGGGAACATTTTTTTTTTACCATCATCTTACTTCTGTGCCAATGTTTTTGGAATTTGAAGAGCACAAAGCATTTTAGCAAACTAGTCCAACTAACAAAGGTATGTAAAACAGAATCCGATCTGACATTTGAAAATATGCTGTGATATTTTGTGAGTGCTCTTATGCTGCATGACATTTAAGTAAAGCCTTGTGCATATAAATGCAAACCAATTCACCCAGTAGTGTACAAAACAAACCTCAAACTCACATACAGCCTAATCCATTAGTGCATTATTATCTGGAATTTTAAAGTCATATTATGCAGGTGAGGACAATAAATACCTTTCATTGTATGAATGCCATTCAGCGAACAACATCTAATGGTTTTATGACTTTATGACATGGACTTTAATGTTTTAGCACCTGTATCGGGTGTTGGACTGAGCTCCCACAAAGACCTGTGATGAAGCATAACTGTGGCTCTGGATGATTGCTGAATCTCTTCAGGTTGAGTAACACACAAGGAGGACTTGTACTCTATAAAGCAGTGTTTACAAAATTTTGCAACAGTAATTGTGTTTCCTTAAGTAACTCGGGGTTGGATAAAAGAACCTAACACTTTAAATTAGGAGTGGTTCATTACGAACGCTGGGGCAACATCCCCATAAAGAAGGTAACCTCCCTTAAACAAACATTAATTAGATGATGCAAAATCAAAAGGAATTACTCAGAGTGCACCTGCTTGTCTGGTAGCTAGTCTGTCAGCATTTATTGAGAATTGCTTCCTGTAGTTGACAACTTTCTGTATAAATACGCATATTTTAATGGACGAGGGGAGTCAACCAAATGGAAGACCTTAGACTGTTGGCAAAACAGGGCACCTGTGGCTGCTCTTTCATTGGTTCAGTCAATATTCTCCCAGTCAGCACTGCTGTAGGTTCTTTATTCATCCAATAGGATTGATGTTACATCTAAATCAAAATCACAACCCTGGTGATCATAAGCGCAAGCGCAATTGTGACAGCGATGAAAGTAAATTGACCTAAAGAGAAAATTCAAGCTTTGGAACCAATGGAAGGACTTTGGGTCATTTCTTTCAGAAAACTCCCTTCAGATAGGGTTCACTTTGAGAAATAAGGGGGATAAATGAGCTTGACCCACACCAACCAAGCAGGTAAGTGATCCAGGATGGAGTAAGACCTGAGGCTTCATGATCGGAATGAGAATCAGATTGTTCATACAGAGAAGGTCGTTCATAATAAAGTTCCCATCAGCATCCATCTAAAGGGAAACAACAGCAAAGCTAAAAAAAATAAACAAAGTGTAAAAATCAAAATCTACACTCCTGTCTTTTTTTCCAAAGCTCTCCCACTGTAAGCACATAAAGAGAGGGGAAAGTGAGCCCACCCTTCATTAAAACACCAGCTGCACACATACAAACAAGGAAAATGGCAGCAGTTCAACTGAGCCCTCTTCCCTTGGTGGAGAAGTGGAGAGAAAACAAAACCAAATGTTTCCATGAAAAGAAAAAAAAAGTCTAACATGCTTTCCTTAAGAGTCTTATCTAAAAGCGTGCATGCTGATGTGACATACTCCCCTTGCATGATGGAATCCATATGTTTCCTTACTAGCACAGACTAGCAAGGAAATCCCTCTCATCCTCCAGGGATGTGCAGAGAGAGCACTGACTTGCACAACTGCTGCTGAATAAGCACGAAGATGGGGCAGAAATAATGAGCAGGCACAGAAGAAAAGCCCTCCCTGGGAATCACAGACAAACAGAGGCAGGGAGTCTGTTTTTCAAGAGCAGCTCACCCCCTCAATCCTTTGCCGAGCAAAACCTCAAATAGTCTGAAGGATCAAATTGCTTAGCTCCCTTTGTTGTGCTTGAACCGTAGACAAGGCTTCCCACTTTTGGCCTACTTGTTTCTCTAAAGCAACTGGATGGTAACGAATGACAGGAAAGGAGCTGGTGGAGAGAAGTTTGTGCATCAGAGCTGCCTGGGTGTGTGATGATGCCTTGTGGAGGCTTGGTGACTTACTGATAGTGTTTATCTGTGGAAAGATACTGTGGTTGTTACTTTATTATTTATTGCACAATGTCTCTTTATCCTCAGTGCAGCAGGTCTATAATTAACTCATTTTTCCAAATTCACCAACCAGTCTTTTAGGTTTACTATATTGCTTGTTGAATGTGCACATATGGGTTGAACACAAAGGGACTGATAAAGATCAGCTGCTTCTCATAGCAGATGTGCTCTCAGCCAATTTACACGCAAACAGACCGACACCAGGCTAACAGAAATTAGTCTAATACAATAGTAAATTTAATTTGATGTCCTTTAAACTGTTGCTTTAAAGCACTGGCTGTATAGAGAGCTTAGTGGACAACCTAGAACCCTAGGATGATCCTCCAGATAGCAACAATTTGTATTATGTCAGCTCACACCATGTTATTTTTTTATATGTTGTTTACCTTTATTTGTTACACTTTTTCTGGATTTTTTTTAAACATCTGCCATGATGAGTATCCATGGCATTGGAAGAGTTGCTTTCCAGCAGGATCAAGCGATTGAGCTCTCCAAAATCAAATTAATGAGCAAAAGAACGCACCAAATGACACACAAGTTGGAGAGAAAAAAAACAGGATTCAGAGCTGTAGCAAGGCAAAGAGAAAAACGAAGGACATTTAAACCATTTCTTCCAATTGTTCTTGATGGGAAACGTGAGGCAGCTAGTCAACCACTGCATGAGCACAAAGCACTAACAAGGACAGTTTGAGAAGACAGACATCAGACTAAGTGGAAAAAGGAGGAGGTACTGCAGAACTTCTCATCAAGATGTGTCATTTTGGAGATGCCATGGAGAGAAGATCCAGACCGGGACATCTAACTGTCAAGATGGACAAAAACTTACAGACATCTACCCACTGAGTTTCCATGTGTACTTCTAGTAGCGGTTTATATTTTACCTGCTGCAGATGCAGCCTGTGACATCATCAGATGCGTCGTTGCTAGGCTACAAACACACCATCCAAAAGCATTCATGGCAATCCCTGCAAATTTCAACGTCTCTGCTACACTTGCAGTTTTCGTCAGTTGGTCCACTTTTGGAATTATTTTATGTCAACGTTAAACATTCTTACAGCTCTTCTGTGCTGCCTCTTGTAGCAAGACTTCACCATAATCTGGTTCTTCTCACCTCAATCTCCACACCCATCTTTTAGCAGCAACCAATTATCAAAGAGACAAAAAAAAACTGGTCTAATGATGTTGAAGATGCTCTTAGAGGGTGCTCTGAGATTACAGACTGGACTGTTGTCTCTAAACCACATGGAGATGACGTCAATGCCATGACGACAGATTATATCAACCTCTGTATGAACAGCACCATCCCCACAAGAACAGTGAGGTGCTTTCCCAATAACAAGCCCTGGATCACCGGGGACCTGAAAGAGCTGCTTAAACGTAAAAAACAGAAAGCCTTCAGGAAACACAAAACTAATTCAAAACAAAGATAAGTAGCACAAGGACACCTCAGGAAAAAGGTAGAAAGTCAGCTTTCATAACGAGAGGGATGTGTGGTCAGGAATGAAAAAGATTATCTGCTTCAAGTTTGGTAGGGTCAGAGCGATGAAAGTTTGAACAAACCTACCGGGCTGAACATGAAAGAAATAAAAGTTAGAAAAGAGGTCCTGTGCCGTGGAGAACATCACACCTTGTTATGGTACCCGAAAAAAACAGCTTGCATGTCTGAAAAGGTGAACTGGAGCCCCACTTTAATAGCAAATACCACAAAACTATAAGGATCAGTTGATTTTATTTTCCAATCTGGACAGTAAAACAGGAATATCTCTGGGTTTTGAACTGAACAATAAAATAAAATGATGATGCAGCCCAACATTGGGAAATCTGAGATATTTTTATTATTTTAAAAAGACTAATACAGTTTTTATTTAAGAAAATAAATAATGGCAAGTGCAACAATAAAATAATTAGTTCCTGGCCTGATGTTGGCTGGGGTCCTGGTAGTAGCTTTGATATGCAAAGAAGTCTGAAATCCAAGGGCGCCCAACAAAGAAATAGGAATGAGTTGTCAAATTTTTTCTGCCTCGCCTGGACGAACATCGGGTTATAAAAATTGCTGTTCAGGCTGGAAATCTGGCCTTGGCAATGTGAGCCAGCACTGGAATGAACAATGTTCAGTGGTAATGAGGGGCAACAAGGCTTTGAAAACAAGAATATGAGTAGTGAGAGTGGACAGGGAATGCATTTGATGATAACAAGCACACAACAAGATACAGTAGAATACAAAAACTAAAAAAATAAAATAAAAGCACTAGTGTGAGACAGTAGATAAAACAGGCCTGGTTTCTTATCATTTACAATATTTTCAAGAGTTTAAACTCTCATGGGAAAAGCTGGCACACCCAGAAGGAAAAGCAGCTGTAGCTGTTTTACAGTTTGTGGTAAGTGCTGATGTAATATTTCAACATGGCAGAACATGACTGAGCATCAAAAGAACCTGTAGATTAACTTGTTGATCAAAACAGCAGCATTAGGTTCAATAAACTTCCAGCTATATCAAAGCTTGAGTCCCACAGCAAGGCGACGCATGTGACACAAATGTCTCAGTACATGAGACTGATAAACTCAAAATTATCAGGCCAGAAACAAAACATGAAGATAAGAATGAAAAATACTACTGAGACAGCGGCAGCGAAGACAAAATGTCCAGTGATACTTTATCTTGTTGAAGGAAACCAGGCTTTCGTCTGGTGTGACATGAAATTCAACAGCGAGTGCAGACTGTAAACTCTGTAAAATATGCATTCCTTAATTAATTATTGATTTATTTTTAAATATATAATTAAACAGAGGGTTATGTTGAAGTAGCAGCTTCCTCAGCGATGACAAGTCTGGACTAAAGTTCAATCATCAGTGTGTTGGATCTGGCAGCAGCTAAAAATGACAGCTACATAAACACTACCTAACAAGAAAAGCATCATTTTTTCTTTAGCCACTTCAGAATTATATATATATATATATATATATATATTATTTTTTATTTTTTTAAATAATATTTAAGAAATTCTGCTTGAAAATTGGGGTAGGATACTTATTCTTATCTGTAGTCTCAATCTTGTTATAAACCATCTAAACATAAAAGCCAGTATTGGTGGAACTGTAATACTTCCTATACAAGGAAAACACAGTAGGATCAAATAAAAGCCCTTTTTTGAACGGATTTTCTGCAGAGCGTATTACACTAAGCTCAGCTTCAAAATCAGTGAATGTTTCAATGAAAAAGAAATAACGTCGCTGGCACTGACATCACCAGGTAGATGATATTGATTAGAACAGGCTGGTTAATTGGCTGCGATGGGCTACTGAGCAGGAATTCTGTCTTAAAAGTTCACCACTTCATCACTGGATTTTGTATTTTTATACTAAAATCAATAAGTGACCTCTGTTCGCTGCAGTAAATCTGTCAACTACAGCAGCCGGAGCTCCTACACTCAAACCTCATGCATCTTAACTTGTTTCCAAAGTAAAGACTTGTAGAAAGTATTACACAAAAATACCTGGAATACGGAAAATTAAAAAAAGATTTATTTAAAAAGGCATTAAAACTATTTGGAACATGCTAATAAAAACATTGAGGTACACAATACAAAGTCCTCAAGCCCTAAGTCCACTTCTGTTACCTCTAGGCCAACACTTTAATTTTACTTATACTCTCATATAATATACATCAAGTAAAATACATACATACAAAGTAAATTAACGAAGTATCAACAAAATTAAAGTTAAATTTAGTAATTTAACTAATTTTTAGAAATACATTTAAATAATACTGTGAGAAATTTGAAAATGTATGATAAAAGNCTAATTTTTAGAAATACATTTAAATAATATTGTGAGAAATTTGAAAATTTATGATAAAAGTTTAGTTGTTTTTTTTTACAGTGCATGCATAAAAGTTCACTACAAAGCTTGGTCTGTAAATAAATATTAAGATGAAATGGATGGAATATGGACACAAAACAAAACATGCAACTGAGAGAATTCCTAAACTGAGCAGCGATGTCCTTGTGCTACAGTAACACGGCGCATCGTCTCTTTTACACTGCTGTGAGTCAGCTATTGATTGGCTGTGTTCTACTATGGTGAAACAGGAGAAGGTGCTGAAAAGCTGAAAAGTGTTAAGTACAATAGCAGGCAGGCTTGCAGAGTTGCAGGAAGACACAAGTGTCTCAGTCAACTCTGAAATTCATGCACATGGACTGACGGAGGATGACAGAGGTGGGAAAACAATGAGTGTGATCTCACCCAGTATGCTCTCCTCTGGATTTAATTTATTTATTTTTTGTGCATTTTTTTTTTTTTTATGAGTTGTTCATTTTGGTTTATGTTACCCAGAGACTAGCAAAACAAAACCAAGTCACATGGTGTGAGCTCATATAACATTGTTTAATCAAGCTGTTTGCTTTTCTGGCCCCCTGAGGGCTGAACAAGTTGTAAACACAACACTGACATATGATAACGCAGCGTTCTAAGAATTTACATGTCCTGCAAGAAGTAACACTCTCTCTTCGTTACTCAGAGTTTTATCTTTTCTAGCTACATGCAATAATACCTGGCTATTTAGCTGGTAATGCTCCTTTACATTTATCAAAACAAACTAATTTAAAACATTTCCCTGCTGTGACAGTGAATTACAGGAGTAAATACTGAGCTAACAGTTGCAAACAAGCTCTGTAAAGCAAAAGCAAGCAGCAGATTTTAGACACTATAGTCTAATCTCTATGAAACATAACTTCACTTTCTACCAGTAATACAAACTACTTTAGAAAAATACTGCTTATACTCAATTTTCCCTCTACAAAGACAAAAGTTTTGAGGGATAAAGACCACCAAAGTATTTAGTTATTTGTGTCCATGTATGCTTCTCCAGGCTCTACTACCAGCAGTGATAAAATACCATTATCTCGAATTTACCTACTGATGCTGTACTTTATTATAGCATCCCAGTGTGCGCTATTGTTGATACAGGCAAAAAACATCTACTGTTAACAATGTTGCTTGCTCACGCGTGTAAAATCTCTTCCGCTACTGACATACACTGTGGATCCGCTTAAATAAACTGCATTTCTTGTCATTCGATACAGGTTTAGTGGATAATGCAGCCATGAGATAAAGGTGAGGCGCTGCAATCTGCTCCCTGTCAGCTTTGTGGCAAAGCTTTTACGTTGGACGAAGATTGGCTGATGAGATCAGTTATCAAGAGTGGAATGCTTGACATGCGTTCCTTTAAAACCAAATTATCCCACACCATTAACTCTGGATAGGAGAACAGAGTTAGCAGAATTAAGGTCAACTCTTCATGTTAAGGTTTACAGTTGCTGGTGAGTAGAATAAACAGAGGAATAGACTTTAATGATGTCAAATAAGATGTTTTCACTAATATTCTGCTGTTAACAAAATAACGAATATCTAATGTGTCTATAACTCTAACAAGAGTTGGTCTGAGGAAAGAGGGCTCTCTCTAAAGGAAGAATAAATTAGCAACCAAAGTCAGACATCTGTAAATAAATAAACATCTTTCCAACCTTAAAACTCTGCAATTCTAACTTGTTTTGATAACACAGACATTACTGCATATTCCTGGAGCACTCATTACCATGTATCATATTGGTGCTGAGAAACCAAACTACACAACTTTTCTTCCAGCCCAGAGCATCATGTGACAGCTGCGTTTAGCATCGTCACAGGCCGGCAACTGGATGCCAACCCATTGGTGTTTTAAATGTGTGCACTGGCTGAATATGCAAAGAAACCCACAAGGACATTACCGGATAAACCGAAGAAAAGAATTAGAGGAAGTGACAGAATAAAAAATAAAACAGTCAACAGACTTTTACTGGTTGGAGAGAGCTCAGAAAAGAGACAGGCAGCCAAGGATGTGAAATAAGCCTTCGATAGGTGGCGCAAAAGCTTGAAAATCTCCCAAAGTATTGTGGTGTTGTTTTAAATGATGAAATGATTACATATTTTGATATTTTTTCCACAATGTGCCCTGCCAGGGGACTGCAGATGTAAATTAGCCTAAGGCTAACTCTGGTACAACGCATCAAATGGTAACGTCCATCCATCTATTTTCTGCCACTTATCCGGAGTCGGGTTGTGGGGGCAGCTGCCTAAGCAGGGAAACCCAGACTTCCCTCTCCCTGGCCACATTCACCAGCTCATCTGGAGGGATCCCGAGGCGTTCCCAGGCCAGCCGAGAGATGTAGTGCGTCCAGCCCATCCTAGGTCTTCCCCGGGGCCTCTTCCCGGTGGGACGCGCCCAAAACACCTCACCAGGGAGGCGTCTGGGAGGCATCCTAACCAGATGCCCGAGCCACCTTATCTGGCTCCTCTTGATGTGGAGGAGCAGCG
>CM047985.1:6119370-6131068 GCA_026261665.1 Melanotaenia duboulayi
CACTCCACCTTTTTCCAGCTGAGGACCATTGTCCCGGACATAGAGGTGCTGATTCCCATCCCAGCCGTTTCACACTCGGCTGCAAATCGCTCCAGTAAGAGCTGAAGATCATGGCTTGATGAAGAAAACAGAACCACATCATCTGCAAAGAGCAGAGACCCAGTCCTGAGGCCACTGAACCGGATCCCCTCAACACCTTGGCTGCGCCTAGAAATTCTGTCCGTAAAGGTTACGAACAGAATTGGTGACAAAGGGCAGCCTTGGCGGAGTCCAACCCGCACTGGAAACGATTCTGATTGGCTGCCAGCAATGCGAACCAAGCTCTGACACCGATCATACAAAGACCGGACAGCTCGTACAAGGTGGTCCGGCACTGTATACTCCTGCGGTACCACCCACAGGTCGAATGCCTCCTCCAAGTCCACAAAACACATGTAGATTGGTTGAGCAAACTCCCATGCCCCCTCAAAGACCCCTCAAAGGGTAACGTTTATGATTTAAATTGTAAATGGTCCCTTATAAATATAAATAAACACTAGCCATGTTAAACTGTGAAACTGTTAAGTGTACTCACTCACATAAATTAAACATTTATACACACAGTGATGCCAGCAAGTTGTTAATTAGTTTGGTGTCTTTTAAATAATACCGGCAATGATTTTGACTTGAGAGTTTTAACCCTCACCAAAACTGATAAATGTCAAATCTTGGCCACGGTTGTGCATTGTCCCTGTAGAATTGGAGATGAATATTTAATAGGGATTAAAAATGAAGAGGAAGAAAAAACATCCATGCATTTCTGCCAAATTGCTTGGCACTTTAGGGAAAAAACCTAAAGACAGATTAAGAGTGAGAGAAAGAACAGTCAAACTGTGATAGAGGGACACAGCTCAGCTTAAAAGGACACTAAATGTCATATTCGACTCGTTACCGAGAGCTGGCTCTACTGATTTTCATTACATGGTCTTTCAAATTATTAGAAGCTATTACAAACTGGCAAAACCATTTTCCACTGACAATATACCCCTCTGAAAATTTGGGTCATGCTTCGTTTCCATCCACATCTCATAAATAGAAAAAAAAAAAACAAGAAGTTTTTGTTTTTGTGCAACGTGTCCCTTTAAATGTGCCTGTTCACTTCAATTAAAGTCCTGCTTCTCTACTTAATTAAATTGTCTTTGGCTCACAGGGGATGAATAAAGTCCCAGTGCAGCGCACACACCATCTTCTGTTGTCACTGTCCAAATTCACCTCAGCCTTTTCCGTGTAGAGCTGCAGTTGACACAGCTCCGAGCAATTCTCCTGCATCTGACATTTGTTGGGCGTTTATAGGCTGAACACAGATGACAGATCAGATAAATACAGAACAGAAACTACATACTGCTGACAAATTCTAAAGGAAAGAGCGTTCAATGCTTCAAAAACAGGATGCAACAGATGATTACAGCAAGATTAAAGCTGAATGTGTTTTTCACTGGTGGTTTAACTCAGAAAATGTTAATACTTATTATGCAATGTTTCCCCATTATCCAAATACTTTGGACTGCTGCAATATTCCCAAATCAGATAAATGTCTTAACCTCTTCTTGAGGCCTAGTTTTTCTGCATACAGTCCAAAATGACACACCCAAGAGAAAGTCTCAAGAGAAAGCCAAAATATGAGATTACAACAGAAGTGTCAAAATTGGGAAATTTTTTTGCATGCCAGTGGAACTTCA
Source organism: Melanotaenia duboulayi (assembly GCA_026261665.1). Lineage (NCBI taxonomy): Eukaryota > Metazoa > Chordata > Actinopteri > Atheriniformes > Melanotaeniidae > Melanotaenia > Melanotaenia duboulayi. The sequence goes on from CM047985.1 coordinate 6,121,089, forward strand.
CCTGGAGCTAGGGCTGGGGATATATCGCGTACACTCAATGTAACCCAGACGTTTTACGTAGGATATATAAAATGGCTATATCGCGAACATCGAGTATAAACTATCACAGCAGCATTTTAAAGAGTTTACATGGGTTTTTCTTCATAGCGCTCTGCCCCCCCCCCCATCCAGAAAACTATTCTGCGCACATGCGTGTTGTTGTTTCAGGAGCTACAGGAAAAGGTTTGGATACAACACGAATGCAGGCAGCTATCTAGCAGGTTTACAAGCGCTGAGAGATAGAAGTAAATGCCAGATGTCCATGTCATCTGAATCCAGTTCTCATCAGTTCCCAGAGTCAGAACCAGACATGGAGATGCTCCATTCAGCTTCTATGCTCCACATGTCTGGAACAAACTCCCAGAAAAGCCTCAGATCAGCTGAAACACTCAGTTTATTTAAATCGGAATTAAAGACCCACCTGTTCTCTGTTGTATTTGTAACTGCTGTTTGAGCATGTGTATGGATGTCTGTGTGAATGCGTGTCATAGAGATAATGAGCGTATTTTTTAAATTGCTATCTTACTTACTTTGCTGTATGCATTGTAAGTTTGAATGTCAAAGGCAACTTTGTGTTGCCTTTGACATGAAAAGCGCTTTATAAATAAAACTGATTTGGTTTTAGAGGACATTTCTAAACATCAAGATATTAACCCTGTATTGGGAAAAGGAAAAAAAAATGTTGGGATATCAGTTATAGACCATATCGCCCAGCTCTACCTGGAACAGTAGAAAATTAAAAAAAAAAAAAAAAAAACTTTCTATGACTAGGTAATTTATAAAGTAGTAATGTGGGGGGGGATGCAAAAAATTGAACTTAAGCAGTTTTACATGTTTAAATAAAGGTGTTACACAGGTAAATGCCTCAGGAGCCGATCAGCCTATGTTGATGATTGTCAGTAAGGATAATCAAGGGGTAGCACCTAAAACTCACATTTGAAACACATTAGGATCCAGAAAGAAGTGAATCCTAAGATAGTATATCACAGGAGGAGTGAATCTCCCTCATCTTCATGGAAACTACCAGGACATTCATGATTCATTTCAAACAAAAACAGAAAGCGAGAAAACGAGTTCTTTCAAGTTGGAATAAAACTAATTTACTATTTTTTTAGCCGTTAGCTCACAGAGGTTTTGTCACACAGGGATGAGACAGACATCTTTGGAATCAAAAGAATCTACTTTCCCATTACACCTTGTTTGTGTGGTTTGCTTAAAGTGAAGGAATTCGCAGAAGCTTTTAAGTGGACAGTGCTGTTCTCATGTTTTTGTTACATTCACATATAATTGCTTGGGGTTGGAACAGTATTTTCTTCTTTTAGCCCAGTTTCTCCCTGTGAATTTGGTATGCTTTGTGTTAGGACTGGTGAACCTTGGTGCAAAGATCTTATGTACTGCATGAATCTCATGCCCCCCTGTACAGAGGGTTGTTGTCAAGAAGAGGTTAACTCCTGAGGTAATAATCAACACTTCCTCAACGTAATAATCAACGTTCATGCACCTGACTGTTTTTGCACAGCTCAACACCTGCACTGTTACTTTACTACTAAAGTTAACTTTACTGTCACTTTAGCCTTTACTGTCACTTTAGCATACTCCCTTCTCCCTTCTCCTTCTCCATACCCACCCTGTATACTTTGTAATTTTGTGTTAAAGTGTAGGGACTTTTATTTTGCTTTTAAAATTTTTATTCTATATTTATTGCATGCTTAAACTTGTTTGTTTTTATGTTTGCACCAAGTACCGCAGCATTTTCCTAATGATGTGAACCTGTTCACTCATATGGCAATAAAACCTTTCTGATTCTGATTCTGATTCCTCGTAGTCTTAGAATGGCTGAAGCTGCAACAAGTTCTTTCAATACTCTCCCAAATTGACGAAAAAAAGACAGATTTTTATTGTCATGCCCTTTGCATCATACTTTCGAACATTTCAATCGCTTGGCCAGAAGCAGAAATGAATATCACTCTTTAACTGTCACGACCTAAGCCAGTCAACCAATGGCAGAGGTCAAAAAGGACAGAGCCTCTACGGCATGCCACTGAGCGGCAGGCTCCGAGGCTCTTTGCCGACTGTCCGGCGTGATTCCGTGCAAAAATACCCTGGTGAGGCTGAGCTTTTCATTAGAATGGAGAGACGTGTGGGAAGTGTGGAGTACTCCCTGCTCACTCAGCGGTAGTGTGGGCCACAAGCTGCACCGGCAGAAAAACATTATGCAACCGCCATGCCATTGTGTACAGCGGAAGGGTTACCACGGCAACAGGATTCAGAGACTGAGCAGAGGAACCAGTGCTGGTTGGAGGAAGGAAGAGTGCAAAAGATAATCCTGGGTGGGTGTGAATTATGTGTGAAAGAGTGTGTTTATGTGCATATGAAGATATTTATCAGGATGTCCTACACAAGTTATATTCTATTAATACAGCTAAGTACCAGGCTGGGATGGTGCTACTATACAGGGCAGAGCTACTTACTTCGGTCCCACAAGGACAGCATGTCTACCTGCTCAACACACCCGTCTCAAATTAATGAGTCAGCTTGCAGAACTTCACAGGCCGTTGTCCATTTAATTGGATTCAGGTGTGTTGGAGTAGGGAGACAATGAAATCCTGCAGGGTCCTCATGGGACCAAATTGAGTAGCCCTGCTATGGGGAAACAGAGTTAGGTAGGTAGTAAGGTAGGACTAGGAACAATTATATAAATTGAAATAAAACTTGTTGAAAACCATCATTTAAATGACAAGAACTGATAACAGCCACTGATGCCATACAAAAACATTTCTGAGCACTGTAAAAGAACAAACTGCCAACAGACGTGACTCAGGAGGGAGGAGGCTTTTACAGGCACAGTTGACGCGTCACAAAAAGCAATAAGCAGCAGCACTGACAAGCAGATTACTGATGGAAAGTCAAATGAGAGGCCAGCAGTGTTTGTCCTTGTCTTGAAGCCACAGTGAAAAGCCATTCAACTTGTCAGAAGAATGTCATCCACCTCCCCCAGCTCCACTGTTTTAAAGGCGGAACAAACAATGGACACATTGTGTTTAATGGTAAAAAGAGGTAAAAAGGTTTCTTTTACCATCTTCAGAGCCATCATGATCTACAGCTGTTATGATATACTAACACTGTCAAAGTGCTTCTGAGGCCAAAACAACAATAGTGTTAATGTAACAGAGAAGGGGTGTGAACACCAAGATCAATGCAAGCAAGTATCACCATACTGATCCCCCGTCAGCAATCTAAATGCTTGTTTTAGTTTGTGGGAAACAATTCATGCAAAATAACTGAATAACATAAAAATAAAATAAATATAATATAAATAAAATAACTGGATGAGCTGTAGCAACACTGAATGTTTGTCTTTTTTTGTCTTTTTAGTGTTCAACAACTTGACCTAAAACTATACTCTATACTACCTGCAAGTGTACTATACTTGGAGGTTGTCTTTGCGGTGTGTTTAGGTTTACATTTTTTCCAAGAAGCTGTCAATATAATGACAGCTATAATTTAGCTGAAGGTCGTGCCATCATTGCTACTTGTTCTTGAGGGTGGTTTTATGTAAATAAGCCATAATTAATGTCATAATAAATCTGACAGTGTTCAGAACTAACGTCTCCATTTGTTTCTTATAGCATGTGCAGTGCATCACATTATCCATTTTATTGGACCCAACCTGAGCCAAAAAAACTGAACTAACCAGTCTTTGCTGAAAGTATACAGCTTTGCCTTAGCTCTGGCTCTGAGTCAGATGCCATCTCTAATAAAGAGTTGAGGCTTCAGCATCTTACCAGAGACTGACAGCAATCAGGGCAGGAATTAGAAATGTGAATTTTTCTAAATTGTACTTGTCTAAACAAAATAAAATTTTGTGTAGGCCTGTTTATTTTCTTCTTGAAATGATATCTGACTCGCCTGTCGTTCACCACCATACTGGTGACCTGTTATGCATGGGGGGTGGAGCTTGAGATAATACAAACCACTGATCGGTCAAAAGAATCGTCACTTGCTGACCATAAACTGTATATATAAGATGGACAGAGCCTCCGTGAAGTCACTCGTAGGTTTCTGAAAAGCAAAAGTGAAGCTCGTTGGGGAGTTCCTACCATCTCCATCTTTGCAGCATCATGCCTGCAGTTGCTCCTGGAAAATACAAAAATGGGCAAARTGGYRGAGCTGAGAGGAGGGCTGTGAGCGTGGGGGTGGGTGATTGACATCTATCAAACTTTGAGCTGCCTGTAGCTAAGAGCCAACTTAGCCAACTCGGATCTAACGTGAGCTAAGCAGCTAATAGAAGTAGGTGGGCTGTAGATGAAGCACGTTGTTAGCCGGCTAAAAACCGTGTTTCTGCTGCACTCTCCCTTCTTGCCTCGGATGTTGGATACATGTCAATCAAAAGGACACGCCCCTAATTATGCCGAATTTCAAGATTAAATAACATCCAAACGGATTAGTTAGAAAAAAAAGTCACCCCCCTCACAGTTGTCATGAAGGTAAACTTGACCAATTAATCCTAAAATGGCTTTTTGTACCAGGCTTTAAACGTGTTTATTTCTGCTGAGGTTGGCCTTTTTAACACTGGAGTCGAGGGGATTTGCTCTGTTTTGGAGCCCCTAGTGGATGAGAACTGCAATTTTTGCACTTCTGCATAGACTTCACATTTCACCGTCGGAGGTTGCCACTTGTGTGCGACTCGGCAATAACAACAATGCGGGAATATCTCCAATATATTTCTGTTGTTTAAAGACACATTCCAAGAAGAAAAAACACAAACTGCTGGATGTCCATCATTATCCTCCTTTGTTTCTGTGTCACGTTTTTCATTATCATTCATAACAGGCACAATGCCACTAAAACATCATGCTACTGTGCAGATTGGGCATCTATTGTTATCAGGCTAACACCCTTTCTACCACCTAAGGGAACAGTTGGCTTTGGAAATGCAAAAGAGATCAGGGTCTAATGCACCAAACCATCCTGTCCCGATTCAGACTCTTTGGTGGAAATGGGGCTTTAGGCACACCATTGCAACTAAGAAAAAGGTTGGTCCGTACCATATGTATTGTTATGCTATTTAAGAAACGCATGTAGATGTGTCTGATCAGTTTATTAGTGTAATCTGATTACTCCCAGATAACTGAATTAAATGCAGTCTGTTTTATAAAAATTATTATCTGAGAATATCTTTAATATTTAAGAAAATAGGCANGTCTGATCAGTTTATTAGTGTAATCTGATGAATCGATACCAAATCGCATCGGATTTAATAGAAATTTAATCGAAATAAGCTGTTGTGAATCAAATAGAATAGATTCAGGAAATTAGTGACGACACCCAGGCCTACATTACACACATCTAATTCTGTGTATTCTGTTCCACAAATATCAATTCTTTAAGTTTAAGCTTTGATCTGATAGTTTATTTTCTTAGACACTAATGTGCTCAGTTTGTTAAAAGGGTGGAAACTAAAGACAAATGAAAACGCCAGGTAGATCTCAGGCTGTGCATACCGAATGAGAAAAGTGCAAGACTGTTGTTCTGACAACCGGGTAGACTTTAGCAGGAGGTGAGGAGGGGGCTGCTGGTGCTTCAGCTGGTCCATCTATCGTCTCCTGTTTGATTTTCTGCTTGCTGTTCTGACAAAAAACTCCTGACGTCTGTCGAAACTGACATTCAGCAGGTTTCAAAGCGGTTAACTCTCATGACTCAAGGAATGTCAGCAGAAGCAAAGACTGGTTTTGTAAGTTTTGTAAATATTATAATGGCAACAAGTTAGCAGATGCCTTTTAAATGTGAAATGTTGACTGACATAACAAATAGCAGGGCCGGAAAGTAAACAAGGAACAAGGAAACTCAGAACATCAAGGATTCACCTGGAAATGAGCAACAGAAGATAAATTTGATGATTAACAAGAAACGGGTTTAAATTTTCTGTAGAATTCACAGATTTATATTTTTTAGCACGCGGCTAAAAAGAGGATAGATGTAAATTAGCTAAAAGCAAAATAAAGAAAATACACAGTATTTATGCTGCAAATGCACACAAACCAAGCTGATAGAAAACTCTGTAAATGTCACAGCACACACACACATACAGGACAACGACAACTCAAGTATTTGTGGGAACAAAAACAGAAAATCATTGAAAGATGTTTAAAACAACAAAACTCAACAAGCATGAGTGAAATAGCTTCAAAGTTGCAACCAAACACATCCCACTGCCGTCTTCTACCTTGTGTGTCCTTGAAAACTTCAGTTGTGATAAAGCTGCACTGTTGCACTTTTTATCTGTACATCTGGTGAAAAAATAAACTCAATCAGAACAAACTGCAAACCCATCCAGTCCTCATATCTCTGATCCATGTTGTTATGTGTAGTTTTGGCTCTGCAGTGCAACAGCCATCTTTGTCCTGTTATAAAACCGGAAAGTTTGTGGCTGTTTGCTTATTTAATCTACTCTGCTCCAGTAAGGCTGAATCTATCCAGCCATTACAATAGTTAGACTTTAAGCCTGTAGAATGTTTTTACAATGGGATTTAATCCTGACTGATGACTGATAACGTGTTACTGATAATCTCTATAATAACGAATATTGTATTATTAAAATGAAGGATTTAGACATTTTTGTAAGGCATGATGCATCTTCTAGTGAGAAAGCCGAGCCATATCTTCACTACCAGCATGTCTTTTTGTGTGTGTGTGTGTGTGTGTGTGTGTGTGTGTGTAGGCTTTCATATTTTGTTTTTAGAAATTCTATAATATGCCCAAATGGATTCTGTGATCTGTGTGTACAGAGAGGGACACATTAACCACAAATCCAACATCCTCCAGACCCAACTCAATCTTCCACAAGGTACTGTGTGTAGTTTTACAGTTTATTTTTAATGGCATGTGCACTTTGTCTGCACTATACATTGATTCTTCTAGGGATGTAAAAGCGATCCCCTTAAATGATGACGATAACTGGATTTTCATGCCAAAGTAATGTTTCATTGAAATGGCGTCTTGTTTGTTTAGGAAATATGGCCTCAAACAGAAGTGAATGCCATGGAGGTGCCCTTGATGTAAGTGGATGTGCATGTGAAGAGAATAGATGACACACTAATGGGAGCATTACATAACCTTACATCTTGTGTTTGTACAAAAGAAGATATAAAACATGCCTTTTAAACAAAATACATCTTCACACATATTATGAGCAGGTTAAGCAATAACTAGGTTTATGGTTGAGAACTGCAGGGGAAAAAGAGGAAAACTACAAAAGCATCACGTAAGCGAGACGGCAGCTTAAGTGAGCAAGTGGGAAAAGTTGTCTTTTCTCAACTTTTACATCCCCTCAGTTTCTCTGCTCGACTGCCTCCAGATCTCTCCTAATTGACCACAAAGGACTTTAGCTCCTCCCCGACTATCAGCAACCCCCCGTCTCACCCAAGTTCACACACACATTCAGGCACTTTGTCAAAATCCTGCCATTTATCTGCTAACACAGTTGGCAGGATCCAATTATCCTCTTATGACTGCAGAGATTAATTGAAAGTAACTCATTACGCTCCTCGAAGGACATTTTAAATGATCCCGATTTCAATTTAACTCGTCATCTGACCCTAGTTTGAAGTCTGGGAGCATCACAAATTGTCAAGTCATCCACACCAGGCTGGAGAGACAGCTTCTCGAAAACACAAAGGGGAAGGAAAATAAAAAAATAAATTAATAAAAAAAAAAATAAAAAGAGCTGTAGATCCTTGCAGGGCTATTGTTTGTACATTTTCTAACTCAAAAACTTCTCTGAATCTCAATAAAAAAACAAAAAGTACAGCTCTGTACTGAACTCCAACTTCTTGTTTTTCTTTTCCAAGCATATCTCTCTTTCATGGTGATCTTGGGGTCATAGGAATATTATCATGCTTCTCTGACTCATTGTCTCCTTACTACTGCGAGATAATATCTGTAAAAGACTGCAGCTCAGTGTGTCAGCTAAAAGATTAAAATGTAACTGCATGCAGGAAGGGAAGCAGCTTGTGTCTGACCTAATGATCTAAGTTGTTAAGATTTTCATGTCAATTATGAACAAAACAAATAAAACTTTGACACATTTCACCATCTTTTCTCATGAACGCGATGTTGTTCATCCGGCGATCCGATGTCGATCAATCTTCTTTGGTCATGTGTTTGTTCAAAGGACCGTCTATTGAAAAGTGTGGGCTTTAATAGGTGATGTCCATGGTGTTTCATTTGCATCGCTGTTAAAATGTAGTCTGCTGTGTACTGCAGGATTGCACCTAAAAGACATTTGGAAATCACTGATGTATCATTTCACTTTCTATTGCTTGAAAGCACAGCAGGCACAAGCACAAACGACATAATTCAAACCTTTGAATTTTCAAGCATCGTTGTTTTAAACTACTGAAATCAAATGTGTTAATTTATTTATTAGATTATACCAAAAATGAAGGATCAGAGGGAGACTAAAGTCTTTAAAGGAAGGCTGGCAATAGAAAAGGGGAGGTGTTGCTACATTCATGACAGTGCTGCCGCTCCCTGTGGTAAAGGAGGGTGGAGAATGAAGGGGAGGGGAGATGAGTGACAGGCCTCATCAAGGCCACTCCTGCTACCCAGACTGCCCCTCCACCCAATAATGTAACCAAGGGTGGGGGTAAATCTAGGTCAGTAGCCGGGGCACTGTCTGCATGGAGTGTATGCGAGCCGTTACTGGTGTATTTGGGTAAAAAAAAAATAGAAAAAAAAAAAAGAATGTCAGAGTTTGTTGTCGTTAATCTTCTACTTTACATTTATTGGCTTCTTGAGGGAAAAATCTACATTATAGTGCTGTTTAATACCACAACAGATGTGGATGTTGTGCATATAATCCCATTTTGTATTCATAGAAACTGGCCTTTCTGCAGAGGAATAACCAAAATGCAGTCTCAGCTTAAATGCTTATGTTCATTTGCATTGCAGAAACACACCCACCGCTCACTACTCGCCATCCTTGAATGGAAAGTACATGCAGACACAAACTCATCATAAATGCAAGAGGAGGGTTAACTGGTCCAGAACCACAGCAGCCAGATTAATGCAGACTAATGACAGAAGCAGTGCAGTACAGAGATACGCAAAGTGTAAAAACGGCCCAGTAAAGCAGATGATAGACAAACATCAAATAGATCCAACAGCCAAGCTAATGTCATTTCTCTCTTCCCAAGTCTGGCAGAAAAGAGCTCAGATAGCAGAGCTTGAAACAAATGGACATTTAAACTGAAAGAATAACCTGAAATCATCTCATAAGATCAAACTGACTTGGATGCTGCTTGGAGGTTATCCTGAATTTAATGGTCATAAAAAATTTAAGGTTTACATATAGTCTAGCTCAGTGCTTCCCAACCTAGGGTCCAGGGCCCCCCGAAGGGAATCCCTCAAAGAGCACGAGGGATCTCAGAGGCTTTAAACTTTCATAGCCATTGTAATTAATGTCCACATATTGTCCCCATTTTAAGAGAAAAAGTAAGGCTATAAGTTATAGACTCAGTCAGAATACAGTATCTGTGGTGAGAATCTCACTTTTGAAAGATTAAAACCAAGCAGTGTTTCACCACAGGGTGGGGTGGGGGGTCCACGGGTTTTTAAGTACACTGCTCAAAAAATTAAAGGGAACACATAAAAACACAATGTAACTCCAAGTCAATCACACTTCTGTGAAATCAAACTATCCACTTAGGAAGCAACACTGACTGACAATCTATTTCTCATGCTGTTATGCAAATGTTGACATGAACAGACAACAGGTGGAAATTATAGGCAATTAGCAAGACACCCCCAATAAAGGAGTGGTTCTGCAGGTGGTGACCACGGACCACTTCTCAGTTCCTGCTTTCTGGCTGATGTTTCGGTCACTTTTTAATGCTGGCAGTGCTTTCACTCTAGTGGTAGCATGAGAGGGAGTCTACAAA
>CM047985.1:6150761-6161504 GCA_026261665.1 Melanotaenia duboulayi
GGAGCTTCTCGGCTGTGTTGTTGACCACAGCGTAGCATCTCCTGATGGCTACTTCCAGCAGGATAATGCACCATGTCCGACAAATCTGCAGCAACTGTGTGATGCTATCATGTCAATATGGAGCAAAATCTCAGAAATGTTTTCAACACCGTTTTAAATCTGACACAAAAACACAAAGTAGCCGATGAGTGGCTGTTAGTGTTTAAAATCAGTGTTCAGGCTCTTGTATCATTGGAAAAAAAAACATAATATTTAAAATCTACTTTCAGAAACACAAGTGGATATTCACAAGTGGGTTTATTTTTTAAGAAACTGCATGATAATGAGAGGGTTTATAAAACTAGGAATGAGCTACTCCTGGTCTTCCTCTATCAACTGCTGTATTTTGAAAACCGTAAGGTTTTAATTTACAGCTTTGCCTCAGTAAAATCGCTAACCTGGAGTCATATATTTTCATTCACATGAAGTACAGAAAAAAAGAAAACACTTTGATAAATTAAGCAAAAACATCAGAGCAAACAGTTTATATACAATTTCACTTGATACCTCCAGAGGGTGCTGTTTATGTACAGACTGAACTAATATAGATCTCATATTTTCTCTGGCATTGTATTGTTTTTTTTTTTTGTTTTTTTAACAAAATAAAACCAGGAAGAAAGTCAGAGTTAGAGCGGTCAGTGTCCTTGTTGGTACCTTTGATCATGCTGACATCATTGGCTCCATCTCCTATGGCCAGTGTGACCGCCTGTTTGTACTTCTTGACTAGCTCGACCACCTGAGCCTTCTGCAGAGGAGTCACCCTGCAGCAGATCACGGATTTACACATGCAGGCCGTCCTCAGAAACTCCAGCTCCATGCTGCGCTCCAGGGCGAAAGCCTGGTGGACAGCAGGAGAAACAGAAACTAGTTTAAAAGTTTTCTACTTCAGAAGGTGACGGGGCTCATTTTGGTCCACTTTTCAAACATNTTTAAAAGTTTTCTACTTCAGAAGGTGACAGGGCTCATTTTGGTCCACTTTTCAAACAAAAAGCAGCACAAAGTACTTTACATAATAAAAACATTTTTAAATATTAAAAACATAAGCCTTCACATGCCTAACAATTTAAAAACACACACCTGATCCTACTCTCTCTCACACACACAAAGCACATGTACCTCAGCCTGCACAAACATAAACTCTAAACCCTGGTTTCTGGCTCTTTAACAGAATATAAATATAAAAATATTAATGGAAATAAACATTCGGCTTGATGTTGAGGTGAGGAAACGATATCTTGAGGATCCATTCACACCAGGAGCCACCCCACCCATGACCACAGAGCCATCACAATGGGACCCGCCCAGATCAGGACAGGCCAGGGTCCACACAATGACCCTGCAGACCGAGCAGGCATAGCTCCTGGTATGGTGAGGAAAAGACTGGACTTACAACATTTAAAAAGTAAAAACAAAGATCAAATAAACCTAAAAACAATAAGAACAAATAAGAGCAACATGAATAAAACTTTACATAAAGGAGTTGATAAGAACAATGTACTTGGTAAAACAAAATAATATAAACAGAACAGAGAAAGTCACATACATACGCAGTGCTTAAAAAAATACATAACTCAATAATTAAGTAAAAAAATAATGAAACATTTAAAATAATAATAAAATCTAAAAAAAATAGTAAAATATACTGAAACAAAAAACAGAAACTCACTTGTAAGCGAAGCTAATGTGTGACGTACCAGACTGTGTCCGTTAATAACGAGGCCGTACTCTCCGTTAACCACCTCATCCACGATCACTTTCACTCCGTTACCCAAAATCCCATCTGGCAAAAGCTCAGAATTCTCTAATGCGTCTGGTTTTATGGTGATGCGAGCATTTCTGCTCCAAAAGAGAATAAAATGTTGATAAATAAATGCACACACAGAGCTCTTAACCAAAAAAAAAAACAAAAAGGGAAAAATAATATTTGTTAAAATCTCCCTCTAACCTCAGTTCTTGTCGGACATCCTCGAAGGAGTTGCCCGAGACGATGAAGACCTCGTTCATCTCTTCTCGCAGCAGGTTGCAGGAGTAACCGATGTTTTCTGCAGTTTCTGCAAAACAAAATCAACGTCACTCCTTCAACATTAAAAACAGATCAGAAAAGCTCAAGCCTTTTTCTTTTGAGATGAGATGTTCTAAAAATACGCTAATATTTTCCATTAAATGCCTCATTTTCAGCATTTAACGTGTTATCTTCTGCTGGGAACAGAACATGGGTTGATGAGGTTTGCAGATCATTGCATTGAGTGTTAGATACCTTGCTTGTCCCCAGTCAGAACCCAGATTTTGATGTCAGCTTTGGAAAGCTGCTCAATGGTCTGAGGCACTCCGTCTTGTAACTTGTCTTCTATGGCTGTTGCTCCAAGCAGCTGCAGACAAACGTTCAGGTAAACAATCAGCAGGCTTAACTAAGTCCAAATAAAAAAAAAACTGTNAAACAATCAGCAGGCTTAACTAAGTCCAATTAAACAAAACTGCTTAATTTCTTTCTTCCCACCTGGAGATCCTTCTCTATCTCCTCATACAGCTGGTCCAGTTTGCCCTCTCTGTCGTCCAGTGCGGTGCTCACCTCTTGGTGGCGCTGCTGCCACTGGTTGAAATACTCCTCGTCTAGATCTTTGTAGGCAAGTGCAAGAGTTCGCAAACCTTCCCCTGCAAATTCCTGCAGATCAGAACGCACCTACTTATACAGATGAACAGCGCACATGTAGACACAGACACAAACATAGCGCTGATGACTTTTAAAGATATAAACAAAGTAAAACACTCATGCAGCCAGCTGTGTTAATTCAGATGTCAAGAGCTATAAAATCCATGAGGACAGAAGATAAACAGAGATAATCTGTGTTTTATCTTTTTCTGAAGAAGAAAGAAGCTTGAGTCATAACAGAGCTCCATTTATATCCTAAAACTAGACACCAATTAGCCAAACTCTTTCTCTGCATGTGTTCTTCTTCAAGATAAACGTGGTCATTGTAGTTTATCTTGAGCTGAAGACTCAAACAACCATAAACACAACAGATGTGGATTTGTTCCAAATCAAAACCTAAAGATCCACAGCTTTGTTTTGTTTTTTTTGCCTCGTCATTTTCAGAATTTACAGTACATACAGGTTTAGGCAGGCAATAAAACCTTAAAATAAAAAGGTTCAATCTGGGAAATAAAGAACTGATTATTAAAACTAAACTGGTCATCTGAAGAAAAAACTATTATATTATTATAATGCTGCATAAACACTTACACTTCATTGATAGCAAATAAAACTTTCTTTGAGCCAAATCACAACTTTAATCAGTGTTTCTTCAGCTTTAGTGGCTGCTTCACTTTACACAGTCATTAAATCTGGATTTATGACTTTTACATCCCCTTCATGAAATGTAAACACTTTGGACAGACATAAATTAACACTCACGTGGGTACTTAGGGAGATTATGATGTATGAATGCTACGTTATGACCAAGAGCATGTTAGTGTTGATGTAAAACATCACAAAGAAATATATTACATTCTACATTCACTTGCATTTGAACATATTTACAGGGTTTTCATGTAAAAGCAGGGCAATTGGTGGCTCAATCTTTAACTTATTGAGGAAAAAAACCTGTTTTTAAGCAAAAGGAGTATTGTCATTTAAATTTATATGCATAGCTGCATCAGGTTATTTTTGATATTTTGTCTTTTTGTTAATCTAAAATGTGATCATCTTTAAAGATCAAAACTTTTTCCTTGACTTAAATATTTCTGAAAGCACAAAGAACTTAAAAAAATGAAGGTTAATGTAAGAATCTTGACGAAATCCACACATATTCGAGGTTTTCTAATGACTCCTCAGTTCATGAGCAGTTTAAAGTTGGATGTTTGTTTTCCTCTGTGGTCATTTCTTCTTCTGTTTCCAGCTTCTTCTATTACTTCCTGTCAAAGCCCAGGTTGGAAAAAACAGGCAGGACGAGTATTTTGACAAACACTGATTTTCATAAATATTTCTAGTTTTGGTCCATAAAACAAATAATCTAAAACTTCAGCCAGGATGAAGATACTTAAAAACTTTGTTTACGGTGTTGTCATGTGGATGGTAAAGCTGAGGTATTCGATTTCTATCTCTTTGGTTTAATGTCAGAATATACAGCATTATCTTATTTTTTTCTCTTCTAAATAAACACACAAGCACAGAAAGAACTCACGTTAAGGTGCTCAGTAGTGACGTCCATCAGCTTGCTGCAGGACTGATGCAGCCGCTCATAGATGATCGTGTCGGCGCCTTTACAGTAAAGGGTCAGCTTCCCCTCTGGACTCCGCACTGTTTACGCAAACACACACATGACAACACAATTTCAGAACTTGTAAAAATGCAGCTGATCTAATTCAAGCTGAACAGGTTTTAGCTTCCCCAGGTTTACATCCTCTACCTATGACTGACATCCTCTTGCGGACATTGTTGAAATCCAGGATTGCCAGAAGTTCGTAGCTGCGCTGCTTTCCCATTTCCATGATGGAAATGCTGTCTGGCGTACGTGAGCGGAAGACAAATCCAAAGTTTCTGGCTGCTGTCACCAGAGCTCCTTCATCCGGGGACTGGGCCATATAGAAAAGCTCACCTGGAAGAGCAAAATGCTCATTTAACATCAACGGAACCATCAAAGGTAAAAATTATTTATTATCTAAACAGGAGACAAGACTGAAACACTTCTCCCCTCCTTACCTTCCTTCTTCTCCTCGGCCATGGCGGTGTGGCAGAGCGCCAGCAGTCTAAAGAAGGCGTGGACCTCCGGGTTCTCCAGCTTCACCGCCTCCACCAGGGAATGGTCGTGGAACATGAACCGGGGGTCGGCCAGTGGGTTGAAGGAAAAGTCCACTGGGTCTTTATACTGTAGAGCGAGAGGTAGAAGACAAAGAATAAAAAGAAAGATATGGGGAGGACCAATGGCATATGGGAGTTATTTAGTTAATGTTTTCTGATTTACTGAATAAAACGGTCCAATTAAATCCAGTTAAATTCAGTGAAATCATGTAACTTTTTCCCTGAGATAACTATGGGTCTCAGTAACAATCTTGTAAGGCTGTCTTTTATTCTGAAATGCCAGTCATACCCACTTCCTGTTTAGATTCCTGTGTGATCC
This sequence comes from Melanotaenia duboulayi, assembly GCA_026261665.1. Classification (NCBI taxonomy): domain Eukaryota; kingdom Metazoa; phylum Chordata; class Actinopteri; order Atheriniformes; family Melanotaeniidae; genus Melanotaenia; species Melanotaenia duboulayi. Next base: position 6,155,918 of record CM047985.1, read on the forward strand.
TGTCTCGGCCAAATTGTCTTCACCTGTATCCTATTGTCTTCATTCCCTCCCAGCTATTTAAGGTGTGTTTCCATTCCTTTCTGTGATGGATCATCTGGTGAACATTCCAGTGTTTTTTTCTATTCCTCTGCCCTGGGTTTTGAAACCTCAAAACGGGATCTTGTTCAAAATAAAAACACCAGTTTTTTCACCGGTTCAGCTTCTGGCTCTGCACTCCTTCAATCCAACCTGTCTGACCCTGATAAAATCCTTAAATGTCAAAGGTAATCTTTATATTGAAGGTTTAGTCTGTAACAAAATCAAATATGCAGCAGAAAATGTTTTATATACAGTATCATTACAACTGTTGACCCGTAGAATAAGTGGTTAAAAACAATGGATGGGTGGGTGGGTCTTCTTTAACCTGGTCTTTAAACGCTCAGTTAATAACTAAACCACTGAGGACCAGAGGTGTTTTCTAGCTGAAATCTCTAACATCTGCGGCTTCCTACTGCACTACAAAGTTAGTTAAGACCTCTTGCACAGGAAAAGATCATTTTCCCTCGTTGGGATTTGCACATGTGCTTTGTGGTGTGTGTTATTATTCTATCTTTCCTTTTATAGTCACTGGTGGTGAAAGGAGACAGAGGCTTAGTTGTTCTTGGTTGATGATGTATAAATACATAAAGTGATATCTAAGTGTGTTATATGTGGAAGTTTAGCATTTTCTATTGTTAAAAGATGCCTTATTTTTCTATTTTAATATGAGGAAATAAATTTCCATCAACTCACCTCTGAAATTTCTAATCTTTGGCCGGTGTAGTCATACACATCTCCTGTAGAGAAAGAAAATAATGAATCCTACTCCAATGAAAATGTTGTCTGTGGAATAGCAATACCTTAAAAGGGCATGAAATGCCTGGCTGGCTGAAACTAAAACCTACAAAAGTTAACAGCTCCACTTTACTAAGTCCAGGTTGGAGCCCTTTTACCCTGAGAGCTGCCTTTGTCTAGGTGTAGCAGATTTTGATTGAACAGATTTTTTGCTGCAGATTTGTCTGCTGCACATCCATGATGAGAATCTCCCGTTCCACCACATCCCAAAGCTGCTCTGTTGGATTGAGATCTGGTGGCTGTGGAGGCCAGTGAACTCCTTTCATGTTCAAGAAAGATGTTGGAGATGACCTGAGCTTTGTGACATGGTGCATTATCCTCCTGCCATCAGAAGATGGTACAAAAGTGGACCTGATGAAGTGTCTGGTGTCTCCACAATGCTAACTTCTCCTTTGCAGTTTTACAGTGAGAAACCTGAGGTTAAGACATCTGCAAAACTTTATTAAACTGAAACAAATGAAGCAAGTCGTAATCTTAAAATCTCTGGATGTGTTGAAACTTACCATAGGATGTTCCGTTGATGGAGCACTTGTTGAAGATCATGATATTCTGAGTGAGAGTTCCGGTTTTGTCACTGAAGATGTATTTGATTTGGCCGAGCTCTTCATTCAGTGTGGTGGTACGGGCCTCAGCGGGGGTGTCGTTGCGAGAATAGTACATCTTCCTGTCCCAGTCGATGTAGAAGCTGTTCCCCAGCCGAATGAACTCCACACTGCCCAAAGATGCAAATACCTCAGATATCGACTGGTTTTTAAGCATTTTGTGAGATTAACTTTATAGTCATGTGAAAAAGAACGTCTGCCCTCTTCTGTTCCAATGTTTTATTTATCATGGCATAAATAAATAAAAATCTGGTTATTACCAGGTCTTAACATAAATATACAACTTCAACTATAAAACAACAAGACACATTACATCAATATCTATTAAACAAAAAACAACTTGGCCAATATGTAGAATCAGGATGTGAAAAAATTATATTCTTAACTCCAGAAGTAAACTGCAAAGTTGTAGTGTTTTTTTTATTTTTTTTTATTGTCTTATTCCAGAGCCTGATGGTTGCTGGCAGGAATGGTCTCTGGTACCGTTCTGTCTAGCATTTGACTTGATAAAGCCACAATCCTGAACACACTCTGTTGTTTCTTTCCTGTGTTGTGTGGAGGATGTGAAGTATAGCCCATTATTTTCAGCAGCTTCTGCAGGATCCTTCCAGTCAGCTCCAGAATTATTCCCAGCACAGAACCAGCCTTTGTGTTTAGTTTGTTCAGTCTCTGGCTCTGATGCTGATGGCTGCAAAGCTGATTGCACTCTCTACAACAGACTGATAGAAGATACACAACATTTTGCTACAGACATTGACTTATCTCGGCTTCCTTAAGAGGTAGAGTCTCATTTGTCCTTTCTTCTAGATACTTCTGTGTTAGATTTCCACTGTAGTCTGTTTGCGTTCAAGATGAGGTCCTTGTTTGTGCACCATCTCACAAACTGACAGACCAGTTGTCTGTACTCAGCTTCTTGTCCACAGCTGCAGAGTAATCAGAGTATTTCTGCAGATGACAGGACTCAGAGTTGTGTTGGAAGTCTGAGGTGTATAGAGTTAAGAGAAATGGTGAGCATATAGTTCCTTGTGGTGCTCCAGTGCTGCTGACCACCATCTCAGACACCATTTCAGTCTCAAAAGCTGTGGTTTGTTTGTTAAGTAGACATAAACCCAGGTTTAAATTAAAGTTCAAGTCATTTTTATAGTTTTGGAGGTATCCACCTGGAATTTATGGAGCTTCTCGCATAACAGAGCAGCTTAATTTGAACTTGAAATGCTCTACTCTTGAGAAAATCAAAGAACATGATCCTCAAAGTGCTGCCTGATTTGTCCAGATGAGAGTGGGCTCTCTGCAGCAGATAGATGACGGCGTCTTCATCCCCAAGCCCTTTAAGATAAGCAAACTGTAATAGCTCCTGAAAGGTGTTCACTTGCTCATTGAGGTGAGCCAATGATAGCCTCTTCAGGACTCTCATGCTGTGAGATGTTAGGGCAACTGGTCTATGTTCACTTGGTTCAGATGGTTTGGATTTTTTAGGTACTGGAACAAGGCAGGATGTTTTCCACAGCACAGGAACTCTTTTCTGACTCATGCTGGTGTTTAAAGGTGTTGAAGAATCCAACATAGCGGTTCTGAGCGCGTTTTCAGAACCCTGTAGCTGAAACCATCTGGACCTGCAGCCTTGTTCCAGTTCAGTCTCTCTAGCTGTTTCTTCACCTGACTGCAGGAGACAGACAGGTTAGAGGTGGAGGCAGAGGAGGTCTCAGTCATGGCATTGATGTCGTCTCCATTTTGTTGACAGAGGACATTCCAGTTTGTGTCCTCAAAGCACCCTCTTAGAGCATCTTCAGCTTCATTAGACCGGGTTTTAATAGTCTGTGTGATGACTGGTTGCTGCTGAACGATGGGCTTGTCAGTGGAGGTGAGAAGAACCAGATTACGGTCTGGTCTTCCTAAAGGAGGCAGAAGAGCTGTATGCATGTTTAACATTTGAATAAAACAAGTCCAGCATCATTTCTTCTCTGGTGGAGCAGCTGACAAACTACTGGAATGTTGGTAATGTTGCAGAGAGGAAGATGATGTTGAAGTCTCCAGAGATTGCAATGAATGCATTAGGGTGCTGTGTTTGTAGCCTAGCAACAACAGAGCTGATGATGTTGCAGGCTGTGTCTGAAGCAGAAACAGGTATGATATAAACCACTGCTAGAGTACCACAGCTAAACTCTTTGGGTAAATAACATGGAGAAAACTCACAGCTAACAGATGTTCTGCTTTACAGGGGCATGTTCAGGGCGGCACCAACGGTGGTTAAAAAACGCTGCAATTCCTCCTCTCTTTGGCTTTCCGCTGACTTTCTTGTTGCGGCCTGTTTGTACAGTCTTAAAGTGGTGTACTGACTCATTAGAAATCTGGGATGTGCTCATGCAGCCATGCCCCAGTGAAGCACATAAAACCGCATTCCTCACACCTGGTTTAGACTCATACTAGTGCAGAGCTTGATGTTATTACCTATTGATCTGAGTTGGGGAAACTTCTAAAACCTGCAGGACACAGGCCCTCCAGGACCAGGATTGAGGATCCCTGCTGTGGAATCTGAAACGTAGCTCTTGTTTTGTTTTTGTTGTTGAGCATTGCGTGGTCTGATCTTGGGGTGAACCTGCAGTTACTTTCTCCTCTGAGAAGAATGTTTTCCACTTGTGAATGATATTTCTCACCATAGAATAATGGACTCCAAATTGCTAGGCAACAGTCCTATAACCCTTACTAAAAGATAATTTGATGTTTTTCCTCCTTGTAATTGTGTTCACAAATTTTGGCAAAATTTCTTCTTTTATAGTACATTTGATTAGCAGCACCTAGCTACTACTTACCTGTTTAGTTTTTCTTTTTTTTAGTTTTTCACTATGTTTCTGCATTTTGGCTTAGTTCTTATTAAATATATGGCAACACAATGTAATGTGTCATGTGTTGTTAGGCTTATTGTAAGGGCACTTCCACTAACCTGAGGTAAATAGGATTTATCAGCTATCCTGAATGAACTTAAGCTAGACTTGGTTTCACAAGAGCAGCAGCACATCAGTTACCATGGAGATTTATTCTGTGCAGCTAATCCCGCTCCAGACCAGGCTAACTGCCAGGCTTAGTTAATGCTGGAGTTGTTTACCACTCCCAGTCAGGAGTCACTCCAGGCAGAAATGACTTTTTGAGCAGTTTTAAAATGATTCAATAATCATCTGATTTTGTGAAACATGTCCCTGGTAGGGACCAGATAGAGTCTTTGTGCCTTAAAACATTAAATGGTTGAATAAAAAGGGGTGTCACTTTAAAACCTTGCAAACATTACCTGACATAGAGGGAGATAGGCACCACGGTGTTGAGGATGATGATGTAGGACCAGAAGGTGAGAAAAGCAGAGAAACCAGCATTGTTGCCATCTTCCCTCGGCAGGAAGACAGTGAACGCCGTGCCCTCATTTATTTCCCAGATGCAGTTTCCTATCGCCAGAATTGTGCACATGACAACCAGGAAACCAAAAATCTGCAATAGGACCACAAAAAGGCTACGTTTACATCTCTGTGTCATACATCAGACTCAGTCCTCGTGTATTAAAGTTTTGCTTTATGTTCTGTTAGTCAAAAATGTTCCATGTACATTCCTGTTTTTTCTTTTTTTAAATTCATGTTTTATATTTTTTAATTCATTTTACTCATGTGGCTTTTTGACTGGTCTATGGACATGTCTGATATAAATAAAAATGATATTGTGGATGGTAACCTGTTTGTGTTGGAGTCTACCTTCCTAGCGAACCATCACACTCAGAAGTCAAACATCAACATGTCAGGTGAAAAACTGTCTGAAAGGACTTTACAGCAAAGCTAAATATGTGGTTGTTTTAAGAACATTTTTTATCCAAAACCGTTCTTAAAACAACTGTTCAAAAACCAAAACGGCAATAATAATCATTTAGGCAACAATTCTCTTGAAGGCTTATCATTTAATAAAGTTTTATATAATTGTATTAATTGTTTAGTCATCAGTCATGATTGTTTTAAATTAAATTATTTAAATTAAATTACTAAACTAATTCATTTTAATTTACTTATTTAATTATTATTGATATAAATAAATACAATAATTAATTTAACTAGTATTTAACCCGTAAGAGTCTGACA
>CM047985.1:6161991-6173258 GCA_026261665.1 Melanotaenia duboulayi
ATGGTAGATATCCTCCCAAAAAATGTAAAAATTTTTGTTACATTTTTTAATATTATATTAAAAAAATTTGACTTTTCTTACCATTTTTTTCATGGGTCGGGCCATTTATGGGTTAATTATTGTTTTAAATTAAATTATTTAATTTCAATTAAATGATGTGGTCAATATTATACAGTTTTATAATTAAAAAACGACTGATATTAGGTATGCATCTAATTAAAAATGAATAAAATAAATATTGTATTAAATGTAATTATTGAATTAAAATAAAGTTATTAATAACACAATATTTATGCAATTATTAAAATATTGTTGAGTAATCTATACGATATATAATATCAAATGAGTAATTATAAAAACAAAATTAATGTAATAAAATTTTTCTATTTCATTATTTATTGATAATTATTTAATTTAATTAATGTTTAATGGATCATTCAATTTAAAAATATTTAATTATTTAAATATTATTGATATAAATTAATAATTAGTGTAATTAATGCTGTTTTTTTATTTTATTATTTTTTATAAATGATTTTATTTAATTATTGTTCAATGGAATTAACTATATTTCATACTATTGATTTTAAATGTAATTATTCAATTACACAGAAACAATGACAGCTTCAAGTCACAAGAAAATCCATTAAATACAATTAAATACAAGTTACTGACAAATATCATAATTTGTTAATCATTCTTATAAAATGACCACTTTTTAAATTAAACAGCAAAAAGATCTATATAGTTATTTATTGTAAGTTAAATCTACACAATAGAATTTTATTTTATGTTACTTTTGGTCAAAACAGCTGATCAAAACTGCAGGAGAATACTGAAGGTATTCTGGGTAAATGCATTGCTCCTCTCACCTGTTCACCTGCACATGCATGACTCATTGAACATATAATTCAAAGCATTAGAGTCAGATGCATGCAGATTTCAGATTCTAAAGGAAAACTCACGAATCAAAACAAATAATAACATCAGGGACTCACACAAAGGACCAGGACATTCATCAGACGGTCTATACTGGTCCTCTTGAATGTGGTTTTCCCACAATTTTGCATCAGCTTTGTCTCTGGACCTGCAAAAGAGAAACAAGTAGCACCTCAAATCAGATTTTAAACTACCGCACGATAGTTCCCCATTTTATACACATCAGTGGCAAGAAAGTATCTCCCCGACCTCCGAACAGCACCAGTCCAAAGCACCACTCCGTGTTTCTCAGCGTGCACCCTCGCAGTACAATTTTCTCGTTGTCCAGCGGATATTTCTGACCATCGTAGGTTAGCGTTCCCGTGAAGCGGTCGAGGCGGTTGTTGGGGGGTTCACAGCGCACCTCGCCTGAGGAACAACAGCCTTTTGATTTCTCCCCCAAATTACCAATGAACATTGACTTCGTCATTATAATGTAAATGAATGTGTGTGCATTAATCTGTGTGTGTGTTGTCCTGTACCGTTCTCACCATTAAAGTCAGCTAGTTTTTCAATATCATCCCCCAGGTCTCCTGTCACAGGAAGGGCCTGTCTCACCTTCAAGTTAGTTTCTCTGAGGAGGAAAGGAGAAAACAAGGAGGAAGAAGAAAGTACTTAAATTAAATGTATTAGAGTAAATACAAAGTTTATCTTTAAAGCTGTGATCTCCACCAACCCGTCCAGCTCTGCTGTCTCAATGTACACCAGGTTGAGCGGTTCACTGCTGGACAGCAGCAGGAGGTCAGCCTGAAATCATGAAGGGATTTTTCATTTTTCCTCATTCATCATCCTGGTAGAACAATGAGAATCCAACTTTTCTATTGGCATCTACTTCTGGCTTTTTACTGGTTATAACCTGACATCTTTGTGTTGAATAAACATTTAATAAACTACTATTACTACTAAAAATATCAGTGAACATGAGGTGTGTACCCGAGAATGGTGTTCATTTTATGTTGTTGTTTTTTTGTTTTTTTTTTTATTTCAAAGGCTGAGAAATAAAAGGTTTTAGGAATTATGTCTAAGTTTTCCATAAATTTGTTTAGGTCTGAAGGGGTCAAAGTTTTAATCCAACACAACAACAATTTAAAAAATGTTGGTGGATTTATTTGTCTTTTTTTTTTGCAAAAATAAAAATGGAGCGTGTGCAACGTGACTATGCAAATGTTTTCTATAAATATGTATATATTTACAAAAGATTTTCCAGGATTAAAGAAGAAAAGGTGTTCAATTTTTTTTACATTCTTCAGCTCTTTATTAATTTATTTATTCTGTATTGTTTTTTTTACTCATTTATTCGTTTCTTGCTTAGTTTTTTTTTCTTTTTCTCTGTCTACTGTTGTAGAAATCTAAACATGTGTATTGTTATAATTTGCTTCTGACTCAGACTGTTTTGTATTTTACTTTTTTTTGTTCTCAATAAATAGCATTTTAATGATGCAATCAATAGTGTCAAACCAAAATAAAAAAAATATGTCTATACTGGAAAATATATAATACACTTATTAAATAAATTACTAAAAATAAATAATCATGAAGTCTGTTGAGAAACAGGAAGAAGTCTGTTTTAAATGGTTTACTCACTGTGACAAACTGGTTGTTTTCCAGCTTGATGATGTCTCCTACCTGGACATTCATCCATTTCTCACTCCGCAGCCTAACAACAGGAAACAGGGACAGTTAGTGCACATTTGGACTGCGTGTGTTTGTGTAACTTGGCGTGCTGTCAAGTAAAACTGTGAGAAGAGAAACTGTCTGAGGGACCATAAAAAGTCTCTGAACACCAAGGTCATCCTAATACAAGTCACTTTCTTTCACTGCGTGTTGCTGCCAGCTTCCTGTATTATCGTTCTGCGCGTGTCTTCCTGCCAGTAACAGCGAGGGTTTGCAGAACTTGGCTGGACTGGACTGAAACCAGTCTGAGTTAAAAGTCATGAAGGTCTTACGTTGCAGATTTAGGTTTGCAATAACTTCTATTGTGGCTGCAATGAGGCTGTAATATGTTATGTTTACAGAGAACACATCATTTACTCTGACTTCCTTTTAGTTTATAAGTGCTTGAGGCGAATGTACTGTTAAATAAACATAGTTGTGTTTCCTCTGAGGAAATGAAGAACTGTAATGGGATCCTCCCTAAAAAGTCAAATACTTTTAATGATCTAAATTAGAAGTTTTTAGAGCATGGTGGAGGATCCAAACAGTTTCAGGGGAAGTGAATGGAGGTGAGGAAATATTATAGTAGTTTTTTTAGAAAAAAACTACATTAGTTCTGCTGGATTTCCTTTCTTGGCTCACTGTACAAGTGATCTATAAGATAAAATGACAATCATTATCGTGTAAGCATCCGGAAATGTATTAAAAGTGAAAAAATTCCTGTCTTTATCCAAAATTTTATCTAGAACATCAGGATCATCAGGATGCTTTGACTTGATTTAGTTTATGCACAAAATTGAGTAACTCTTTAACTCTCTTTTTAAATAGCTGAGCCCTTTCTAATACATTTAAGTAAAGCATCTTCTACTTAAGTCTTTTTCCATATTTTTTTATTAAAGGCAAATTCTACATGAAGTTTTATGGGAAAAAAACAATAATATTGTTTGAACTCCTGTTACAAAGCTGTATTTTGAAACCTTTTCAATTTATGTTTGCAGCCTCATAAGAACTTGATCCTTACTCTGAGCGTTTGATTTTATCTTCTCTAAACATAAATACTACTACTACTAATAATAATAACAATAGTGAAATAAAACGTCTATGGGAAAAGGCACCACTGAAAATGTGTTTACAAACTGTGAGTAAAACAGGAAATAAACTATTCCTCCAACCTTCCTCCAGCTGTTTCCCACAGTGCATATCTGCTGCTCAGGACGCAGCGACATAACCAAGACACAACATGCATGCACACGTTACTTTCTGTCAGCTCTACGTCTCCTTTTCCTTCATCAACTCATCACTCATTAATACTCGGAACTGCTCTCTGCAGGACATTTACACCAAGTAAAATCTTTAAGTACTCTACCCACCTCTGGTCAGGCTGTTGAAAGGTAAAGATACTCAGGTAAAGGGTTCTTCAGCCTGAGAACTAAAACAAAGCGACTCAGGGGGAGCTTCAACCCTCACTCCATGAGACTCCTCAACTGGGACATGCCCCACAAGCTTAACCCTCTGATCAATATATCATTAATAAACAGTGACACAGTTGTTTCACATATATATATCTTACTTCTGCAGAGATGCTTTTCTTTTTCTATCTAATTTGGCTTGGTATTTATTTATTTTTTAGCTATTTAATAAAACTATTTTTAAATTAATGTTCTTTCATTTTTAAAAAAAATAATATATCTATTCTATTAAAACACATAATTTTTTTAATGATCATTTAGGCAAATTTGGTAATGACAATATATGTTCATTTTCAAATATACCACCCTCACCCATGGATGTACTAGAAAACAGTCTTTAAATAGGTGTCCACTGTAGTGGGTACTATGCATGAAAGGATTAGCTAGCCCTGCCATCACACCACTGTGTTTGCCATATTTAAAATTTTACCTCACTGTTACGTCACCTCATAACTGGTCACCCTAATTAACTGCAATACTTAATAATGTCATAATGTCACTTTTATTTATTACATCTATAGTACTTTTTATTATTCTATAAATACTTCTGGGCATATTTCTACTCTTTACATACATCTATTCTGCTTGTATTTTGACTCTTATTTTATTCCCATTTTAACTTTTTCTTATTGTCACTATTAGTTACTTAGCCTATTTTTATACATGCAGTCTGGAGAACATTTCACTTTAAATTTCACTGCATATTGTTTGTGTAACATAGAGCACATGACAAATAAACATCTAGACTCTTTGGGATGTGGTGTAATATTTTCTAATTATTATTGTTTTAGGTTTTAGCAGGATGGATTCATCCTTTTATGTTATGTAGTTCTATTGAAAATGGTTAAATAAAGGTTAAATAAAATAAATAAATAAATAAAAATCATATATTTTCATTGCATACTGGGTCTCCTTTCCTGCTGTGCAGCCTCAGGAAGCAGCTTCAGGATGGTGAAAAGCACTTCCTGTTGACCTGCTATTTCAAATATGTGAGATGCTTGATTTAGACATGGCATTAAATAGAAAGACTGGCAATGTTGCCAGAGCATCATCAGCGTGGAGATCTTTTTTTTTACCTTCAGAGCTAAAAACAACATTTAGCCAGATAAAGGATTTATTTGGATCATGGGACATTTTTACACATCATGATTTCCAGGCTATAACAAATGTCTATTTATGTGTTAAAACTTACTTTCTGTCAATCAGCACTTGAACTTTTCGGTTGTTAACTTGATTGTCGCTCCTGTGGCGATTCTAGAGAAGAGACAGACACACAAATGACGGCAGCAGTGAGTCAGGAGAGGTCATACGAAAGTAAATTTTTCCACTGATTCATTTATCTGATCCGGTGAAAATTCCCATCACATGCATCACAACAGATTGCGTAATGTTTAGAGTGTGTAGGAGAAGTTGGGTGAAAAAGAAGAAGAAGAAAAAGAAGAAACTGAATAAAACTGATCAATTTGTCTCTTTAAGTCTGGTTTCTAAACCTGTAATTATTTCTGTGAGGGAGACAGAGAGGCGGCTCTTTCTCATGGGTGCTTTCACTTTTGTGATCAGTCAAATTTAGAAATGTCCTTTATTTTTACATTTATTGCTTCATGCTTACACAACATTAAGCAACATTTCAAACCATTAATACCGCATTCATGAGTTAGTTTGAACTCAGACTCAGAGGTCTGTTCAGTGACTGGAGAGGAAGAGCTGAAATGAAAGGGAAACAAAAGGGAAGATGGACCTAAAATTAATACTGAACTTTAAAACCAAGGTTGAGTTTCTGTTTTCTCTTAAATGAGTCATTAACAGGTTCAAACATTTTAGAGGGGTTTCTATAAAAACCTGGCGGAGTGAGTACCTCAGGTTCGAGTACTACGACTTAAATTTGGGTTGCCAACCTCAGGTCACTCCCACATTCCAGTCTCTAATTACCTAAAACAACAGTCCAGCCAAATCAAACCAATCACAACCACTTCCACTAAAGACAGATTTATTTCATGTGTACAGTTTTTATAAGACACCACACTTTATCTCAGACAACAGAAATGATCTGCATCTCAGATTGTGGTCATGCTGATTGACTATATAACAGAATTATTATTTAATTGTGTCAAACTATGACTGGACTTGAAGTTTTCAGCTTCCCCTTATTTTCTTAATATATCACCAGGAAAACAGAAAAGAGCTGCAGGGATTTATTTAAACATAAAAACGGTGTGCAATCTGTTAGACAAGCTTCAGGAATATCTTTCCAGGCTTCTTGAAGGACTTGTTTCTGCCTTTTGTTTTGTTCTCTGTCCAGATTATCCGGCACTGCTTCAGTATTGTTGAGAAATTTTCAGTCCAGTTCTTGTGTCATGTAGCATCAGCTTTTTCTCCGTTTCCTTGGAATGACTTCTTAGTCACCTTTCCACGGAGGCCATTTCTGATGAGGCTTCGAGATTTTTTCCATTTTCTTAAGGTCGTTCTTTAAGGTCTAACATGTCTTCTTCTGTCCTCTGTAATAAGTTTTTAAGGAGGTGCCGCATGCTTTGCTGAGATAGGCCAAGTTTTTATCTCCTAACTCTATGGTAATTGCCTTCTTTGTCCAAAAATACAATTTCATTTATGTCTAATTGTGTCATCTTTGGTAGTTTTGTAGATGTAACTAAGAAATTGGACTGAATTATACAGTTGTGTCCAAAGATACAATTTAATTTGGTTCTTTACTAAATTGCCTGCAAAATAGCAACACAACATTGGTTCATTACCTGAGTTAGGAGCTTTTTGTATGCTTAAATAATTCATAGTTCAGAGTTAGGTGGTGTAACAAAGACATATATTTCTCTGAAAATGGTCAGGTAGCAGGACTGCACTGACAAAAAGAAAAACATAAACAGACCTTCAGAACGCCTGAAGGTCCAAATATAAAGATGTGAGGGGCTTGTTCATGACTTGCACAGTACGGTACAAGTAAACCTGCAGTACAAGATTCATTTTCTTGTGTATGCAGACAACCGTCATTAAAATTCATGGACATGCGTTCAGTCAATTGGAATCAGCAATAAAAATGAGCAGGAAAGGTCTTAGATAAAAAGACGGTAAAACACTCAGAATCAGTTAAGAAATTAGCACATCTACAAAAATCTTTTTAATTTCTGCAACTCAGTAGCACTTAGCTTGTCAAGTGGTTATTCCACAGCTGCTTTCCTAATACAGTTACTTCAAGGTCACCTTCTTCTCTATGCACCATCAGTCTGGAGTATCCTGAGTGGCTGCGTACCTGACATGCCAAAATCAAATCAAACGTGAACCTGGTGGCTTCACTAAAGCAAACGATACGGATGACCGCTCAAGATCCAGGCTGGCCAACAATAAAGCTTTTGTTTCTCCTATTTGAGCTAACATTTAACCCACTGCATCAGTTCTTTTCTCTAAATGATTTGGCATTACTTCCTTGCTTGCTCAACCCACAAACGGTCACACATGGTTTAAATGAAAAGTAATTTTCCTCCCATTGTTTTAAAAGCACATTTTGCTCTATTTAAGTTCTCCTGAAGTGATGAATGAAAAAGAAAGCAGTTTGTCCGTTAAAAGAATGAACTTGTGTGTAAGTCAGTTATGTTGTAGGTGTGACCCAGAAAGGAAGGGAACTTGTTTCCTAATCGACTAACTTCCAGATGACAGAGCTGTAACACCGAAGGAGAACTTCGTCCCCACAGTTCACATGTTCAACTGACAAAAGTTTCATACAGAAGGAAAAATCCCATGATTCATGAACCTATTTCATTTTCACTTCTTTAAATAAAAAAAAATACGCAAATGCAAGCAGACGACAGGGAAAATATGCAGCTAATTAAACACTAATCAAACAGAGAAGAAGTCGCAGGAACAACCTAAAACATAAAAACAATCAGATTTGTGTAATATCAGTGAAACCAGACCACTTCAGACAACGGAGGATACAGTGTAGCTAAAAAACATTTTCTCTCAGAGTCAGAGAATAAATAGTGTTTAAATCCAAGATGACGTAACATGAAATAACATCCATTGGCTGTTTCTGAGAGAAAATGACAATAAAACACAGCTAGGTTTATATTTACTTTAGATCTACATTACAAAATCTACACAATTCCTTCTTAACTGAAACATCTTCCTGGTTAGTTAGAAAAGACAGCACTTATTTTTCACATGACTAACTAGAGGAGTGGATCTGTGCAGAAACCTCTTCCTCACTACTGCTGCGAAATAATGACAACATATGTCACCTGTAGATGAACCAAAGGGCTTGCATCAGTGCACAGAAAGAAAGAACATCACCACAGACACAACAAACCGATATAAAAACAATCTGATGTGATCATAAACAAACTCATATAAAGTAATGCTTGCTTTCCAATGCTTAGTGGACAAATTAAGCAACTTCAATGACTCACAAAACAAGACAATTAGCTTGGACTAGCTCTTCTTGGTCTTTCTCAAGACCCACTACCAAGAAAAAAAGACCATGTTTAAATAATCCCTCAGTTGACTAAATCTGAAATGTTATGTCGTCTGAATTGTTGAACAGTTTTAACTAAACAAATTAACTCAAGATAAGCATTGTTCAGCTCAGTTTGATTTATTTATTTGCTCAACCAGCTGAACTTCTGATTTCTAGATTAATTAAGTTTATTTTATAAATTAGTTTTTATTTATTTATTTCCCTTTGTGTTTTTTCTGTCCCCTGTAATAGTTTATTAAATAGTTTATTTATTATTTTAAATTGTCCTGTCCAGCATGGTAGCAGCAGAATGATGGTCTGGTTGCTGTGTTGTGCCGAACAGATTAGCTTTGCCAAGGTGAGCTTAGTGGGTATAAGGCTCCTATTGATAATCTGATTAATTTATTTAATCAATATTATTTATTGATTTATTTTGAATTATAGAATCTAAGTAATCTTGCTGGACCCGGAGGGGACAGAAAAAGGAGGACAGAGAAAAGAAGCAAAAAGGAGAAAGACGAAAGACAATGCAAAGAACAAACAGACAGAAGCCAACGACCCTTCAGTCCAAACTACCACCAGACAACCAACTACTGCACCTGTACAGAAACACAAAAGAGAATTTCCTACGGCTTTTACAAAAAAAAACAAACAAACAAAAAAAGAAAAACAAAGCTGACAATCAACAGAAGTTTCTAAAAAATAACCAAATTACCTAAAACGATAAATAAACAAACAAACAAACATGTATCACAACAACAACTAAAGCACCAGATACACACTCACAAGAAAGACCCTAAAAAAGTAGCTATTAGTGTACCGGCCCACTGGACAACAGACCCACTGGATAACTTGTAAAAGCGCCCTCACTCTACGGAGACCAGAGGTTAAAAGCTTAAACATTAAAAGCTATTCCAGGCAGATTTTAACACCATAAAATCTGATTTCTGTTCTGATATTAATGTCCCTGTTTTCCATTTTTTTTAGTAGATCGCCAAGTTCACGGTCGACCCCAGCACCCTTCAGTTTACATGATATTCACCTGTTATACTTTAAATCCCAAGACAAGCAGAAGCAGCCGTGTTCATTTTTTTTTTGCTTCTCAGAGTGTGTCTATGCTAGAAGACTAACTTAGGTGCATAACCTTTATATGTTACAGAACATTTTTCCACCATGTTTGAGGCCTGGGCTTAGCAGAGCTATCTGGATTGTTTAAAAAAAGAAAAAATAAAGAAAGCATGATTTTAATTGTTCTTACTATATCATCAGTTGCATCTTTGGCAGCAGTGACTGACAGCACGAGGACCAAAGGCACAACAGTGGTAAACCAGGACAGAGAGGAGATCTGAGGGATCACCTAAAAAAGACAAACACAACAACCTCTTTAGTTCACATTTTTAGCACATTTACGTGTGAAGTAGAGGAAATCTAAATTTGGAGTCAAAAACAAAAAAAAAACAAAGGACTTATGCCAAAATGGAAAATCACACATCATTATACTCATAGTACTCTATGTCAAACAGTCAGAAAGTGGTGAGCTGTGGGCGTATGTTCAAAGGTACAAAGTAAGGAAAGGATTGTGTGAAAGTAGACTGTGTGCATCATGTTTGTTTAGGTGAAACTTGGAGAAAAGACTTTAACTTTGTCTGTTAGAAATGTCTGCAAATTGCACAATACTGTTTAATTTGTTCTGATGTCATTTGGTCAAATGATGACATTTTGATCAAATTCAACCTCTTTTCACAAACTCTTTAATAATTAAGCAAAGGGAAGAACCTATTAGTTTTGATGTAGATCCCCCCTAAAAAAACAATATTTTCTGTTTAGTGAATATTAAAACCGGTCTGTCTGTAGTAGCCACTGTCATTTGGTATTTATCCCTTAGTAGATTTAGATAGTTTATCAAATTGTAAAGTACAAAGGTTGTTTGCCATTTATTTACTGTAAGCCTTCCAAAACTCAGTTCTTGTGTTTCAGCAGAGTAGCTACTATGGACGACCTCTATGGTGCAATAGAACTGTTTTGCACTCGATGATGCAATTTCCTTTTCTGAATATTACACTTCCTTCATTTTCTATGCTTTTTCTAACTTGTCCATTTCCTGTGGTTAACACACAGCTTCAGTGTGAGAAGTGTGAACGCATTGGATTATCTCCTGAAGAGATTCTCACACTGCTAACATTAGCTAATCTGTGCTAAAAATGCAACCTTATTAAAATTAAAAAGACTTTATTTTTCCCTTTTGGTGTGGGGCTGCTTTAGCAGGAGTGCACAAGAAGAGCAAGGAGCAAAGTGCCAGGATACAGAAACAGAAACAAAAAACAGAAACAGACAGGTCTTAGCTAGCTAGGCTTGAAGCTAATCCATCCATTCAATCCACAAACAACTAAACATGTTTAAGGAATTCATATCTGTATCTTTACAGTATCTTATAAACTTGACTAAAAGTTAAAATGCTGCCATAGACAAAGCTAGGAAGGGTTAAATAAATTAGGGTAAAAGAAAAATAAACAAATACAATTGTAGATAAAAGTAAATGTAAAAGATAAAAGATAAAAGTAAAAGTAAGTATAAAAGTAAAAGTAAGTATAAAAGTAAATTATCTAAGTTTTGTATAATAACCAAAAGAATAAACATGTTAGAAGTTGGTAGCAACATGTTCTGGTGTTCACTTTGACCTTAGTTTAGTCTTTTCTGCTACAAAATTG
>CM047985.1:6178834-6211934 GCA_026261665.1 Melanotaenia duboulayi
ATAAAATAATTCATTAATAAATATGAATAAATATTTAAATAAAATTTAAGTTGAAATTTAAGTGGATGATTTAATCAAATAATAGACACAAATATAAATATTGTAAACTCAAGTTCTAGTAATGTCTGGAAAAATGCATTTCATTGCATTTCAAATCAAAACAGTAGAAAAATAAATGGAACATCCAGACCAAAACTGAACAGACCTAAAGTTAACATATTGCAGAACTTTTAAGTTTTTAAATGTTTTCGTCCACTCTTCATTAAATGGCATTTACATATGGCGGTAAGCCAGAGCAGGATCAGCCAGTTTCAGCCTTGTGCATTTCATGTTCTGTCTTCACTTCATTCTAGCAGAGATGAACATGTGCAGCTTTGAGCGCTTTTAGACGGGGGAGGGGCCTGCAGCAGCACCCGCGGTTCATTTAGAAGAAGTAAATAATACATTACAAGTTGCTAAGTTTCACATAAATCATATTCTGTTTTTCTATTTCCTTGCTAATTTAAATTAAGGAGAGTAAAGGGGCATGCAGCTAAGGATGTGCGTATTGATGCAAAACATGCAATTTGTTTTCACTCCTGAGAGTTTTAGGCAATGAAACTGCGTGTGAAGCCCAGCAACAGTGTATTCCTTCTGTGTCACATGACTATGGTAGCCTATCACATGTCATGATACCATGACAACGCTGCTACGCTTAGGGATGATGAAGTTTTGTTTTGATATTTTACTGATTTAATGCAGGTTATTGCACATGTTTTTATTATATGTATCATATTACTTTTAGTTATATTTTGTTATTTTCTATGTAATAAATGTGAATAATCTTAAATTAATCTGTGGCTTAATTATTTTATCATTTTTAAAAGATTTACTTCTCAGTTTATTCTTTTTATTGTTTTAAAAGTATTTCTTTCAACTATTGATGTTCTTGACTGTTATTTATGTTCCATATTGCCATAGCAATCAAGATTTCAATACAAACTGTACAATCGTGATTTTTCTTTAAAATGTAATAAGTGTCAACATCGGTATTGATGAGAAAGTACCATTAATTAATGGTATCGTATTGACAGGAATGATTTGGGTATCTCTCATCCCTACATGAAGCAACAAATTAATTTTGAGGGTTTTTTTTCCACTTTTTTTCTTTTAAATAACTATCACAAAAGGAAATGAGGCAACTGCTTCCCCCGAAGGAGCAACAGGCATCATGATGATGGACATAATCACTTTTATCTTCTATCTCACAGCAGTGGCTATTTCAGTGCCTCTTATGATTAAAACCACATTTCCTTTAAGCCCACTCCTTCTCATCAACTCTCCCCCAGACGGCTTTGCCTCAAAGATAGACATGAATATACAAGCTGGAAGCTGTTCCTTCCCTTCGGGCCAAGGGAGCTTCTTGGTTTTTAACTGTGATACTTTTTATTGCAGCATTGGCTCATGATTAAAGCTGCTTTATTTTGTTCTCATTTCATTAGTGTTTTTTCCTACTAAAATTCCTTCTGGCCTCTAAAATGTGGGGCAACAATGGAGGGAAATGTGAGCACACCGCCACAAAATGTACAAAACACAGAGCAGGAGAAAAATATTCATGAGAGCAAACTTGCCTGTGAGTGAGGAAATCAGTGTTTTTTTTAGATCCCGCCCATTACTACTGGTTGCAAAGGTGACGTCAGTGTTGGAGCTATAAATATCAACTTCATGAGTTTGCTTAAGAATGCGTGTTTTAACGAGAATGGCCAAGCCCTGGAAAAATCCAGACACACACAACAACACAGCATGGCACGTGGGCCAGAGAGTGTGTGAAACACTACGATGGAGAACAGAAAAATGGGAATTTAACAAAAGAATTTCATATGAATTTAACCTAATTTCTCAGGCTGTAAATTAATCTGAAACAAAACTTTAGACAATGCTGGAGCAAAACATTTTTCATTAACATTTTACTGGTTCTTAAATCTGCACCCTTGGTTTACAAAAGGTGTTTAATTCGGACAGCCACAATAAGCAGGAACACTGACCCCAACACTGAACCCATAAAAGGTGGCAAAGATTACATGCATTTAATCTTTCTTTTCATTAAACGTATCAAGAAGAAACCAAGAATTTCCTCACATTGGACATTTTTACAGGAGAAAAATAAGAATATCTGCAGAGTGCATGCAGGGAAATACATGCAAACAGGGCAACATAAGTTAATTTGGTGTGTTAACTCAGAATTCTGTCTGTTTTATGTTTTGGACGTAATAATACAGCTAATTTATGAATCACTTTTGAACCCTGTGTCTAGCTCTTTTGAGCCTCTGCTCAAAAACTGCATACCAGTAATGCAATGAGTAAATCTCTGCAGCCACAGAGTCTATTTGAATACTTTTGGAGTCTTTGTAAAGGGAACACTCGTGAAAGTTAAGATGTGTAAATATCAGTATATGTGTGACTGGTGAAGAAAAAATAAGACGGCATATAGCACAAATAAACCAAGTTTTAGACTCGCCTAAGGAAAACAACTTCAGGATGAATATCAACATCTCTTTGACATGATGCAGCTGTATTTCTAACCTTTATCACATCATCTCTGCAGGTCTAAAGTGAAGCAGAATAAAATCAGGCAGTGCAGGCGAGGTCTCTAAAATGACCATCTGTTCTTAATGTCCCCCAATAATTAAATAAACTTAATTATTTAAAACAAATTTCTATAATTTGTTATAGAAAATGTCTGAATTTAGAAAATGTGCTTTTCCCTCATCATCCAACTAAAGAATAAAACTAATCCGAGCTTTCTTTCTATAAAGCAAACCTCTTTTCTGAGATTAGAAACTGAATTCACTTAAAATGCTGAAGTTTCTCAACTTCAATCTCTTATTATTAAAGTCAAAAAATCCACAATAAGCCTCAGTTTTTCCACGTTTGCTCCTGCCATGTCTACAGGTCCGGAGAAAGAAAAAAAAATTTACATTCACTGCAGTATTACGTAGATTTAACAAGTTTTTAAATATCAGCTGCTATGAACTGCTGGATGTTGGGAAAAATGTTTTTTTCTCCTCCAGGCTTTTTCCGTTGTGGCAGATATTCCAGTTTTCTGGGCTCCTAAACTGTGCAGCCACCCTTCACAGACCATGGAAGATGTCTGGAAGTCTGACACTGCTCTCAAGTTTATTACCTGTACCAGAAGTTCTCATTTTCCAATCAGATTATCTACTGCGTTACATTTTATTTCGTCACAGTCCAATCAGGAACGAAATTATGGATGTTTTTGTTGTGACTTGCTCCAACTGTGTTCATGTGTGTTGTCATCTGAGTGGAATGTTACAATCCCATTATAAGGCTGATAGCATTTATTATGATAACACCCAAAAATGTAACTATTACACAATAATGAGCTATGATTACACTAAGATATCAGCTGGAGGATATTTGTTTTAGAGTCCAGTGTGTGAGTACTGCTTTCCATATGAAGCTGTTGATGTTTGACCTTCACTTCAGTTTGTCTCAAGCTTTCCATGTTCCTTGATTAGACTTATGTAACAACTATGAAAACATTTTGGTTTAAAACCTGAAGGTTTTAACAATGATATAACAGACTGTAAGGAATATCTAACTTTTTTTTGTTTGCTCTATTTTACCACTTTTATTATATTTTATTCATTTGAACTGTTTCATGTTACTGTTATTTTTATGCTTTTTGTGTTTTATTTGACTTATCTTTATTGTTTAGCCCTTTGTTCAGCTGTAGTGCTTTATAAATAAAATCATGATGATGCAACTTGGACCTAGTGGTTAATTTTAGAAGTTAATCAGCTTACCCATTATACATACTCAGTTTGAGTAATACCTTAGTAGATATTAGGGATGTACAACATCATCAGCATGTCATCAGTATCTGCTGGTAAATGCTTTACAATCAAATATTATCAGCCATGACATGCACCTATGGTCAATTTAGCTTTCTCGAGACCAGCCAAGTCAAAGTAAGTTGAAGTTCACAGTTTTGCTTAAACATGTAACTCAGATTTTGGACCATCATAGTGAGAGTAGAAATAATACCCTCAATTCCAAAACAACAGAGACTTTAGCTGAGTCCCAGTTCAGGGTTAATGCACTTTGAACTGCAGGTTTGTCTGCTACAGAAAAAAGCTACGTCTCAGTGGTGCAACAAGCATTGACCCATTTGGAAGTCACCTCCAAATCCATCCTACAAACCCGCACTTCGTTTGGCTGCAGCGAAGGCCGCTGCTGGTGGTGGATCCTTCATGGCCTCTTTCTGCCCAGAATTAATTTCGCACAAGATGAGGGCAAATGAGCAACAAGGCTCTGAAGAGCATGTTTTTCATTTACCTCACTTTAGTAGAAAAGTTACAAAACCAAATACATAAAAAATGTTAGTTAAACACTGGCAGTTAAATTGTGTATTGTTTGTGGTTTAAGGTGTTAAAAAAAGAGTGTGTTCCTGTTAAAAAAACCACAGATAGATAGATAAAAACCAACTCGGTCGGGGTTAATGTTCACTAAAGTGTCCTATGATGTGCAAAACGTTTAAATTTAAGAAGTTTAATTGATTCAACGTCCTGTGTTGCTTCTATGGTAAATTCTGGTCAGCTAGGTAGGCTTTTTATTTCACAAACCGTAAACAACTTCCAAGTGCCCAGACTACGAAGGCCACTTCGAAGTGTGTAGACCCTGAATAAGGACACAGCTTTTATTATCACACACCTTTATCTATCACCTATCAGTTCATAAGAAAATGATATTAAGAATGCAATATCGTGCGTCTAGCAGATATTATATATGCATGTATTTTTCCACAGATAAAGCAAATCAGGCATAGAGGAGTCTTCATTTCTTTCAATATGCTTAAAAACCACTAACTGATGGAGAATGTGAGTTTAAATGTGTGACAGTACCTCAGATTGCAAAATGTTGATGAAACATAATAAAACAAAACTTGGAACTTTGAAACAAATTGTATGGAAATATTGGTTATGCATATTTACCATCACACTGCACATAAATCCTGCATGCTGCTTAGATCTAAATAGGTCACTAAGGTGCAAACTTTTTTACACCTGCCTTTAAAACCACAGTGGAAACAGAAAAACAGGTCTGGGGGAGTCAAATCAGAACATGCTGAGGTTTATCCTAAACCACATTTACCAGCAAGAAACGGTGATGGCCTACTTCTCTGGGGTTTGGGTGGCTTCTTTCTTTTTTTTAATTACATTTATCCTACATATAGAGTAAAGCTGAAATGACTTTAGTAGATATTACATTTAAAATTTTTAATTTAAACCAAACCAAACTTTTATCCTGCCCCCCAACAAGTCAGAAGAGTGGTATTTTATTCGCATTACCTCCTAACAATCAAAGCACAACAGATTTATATCCTAACAAACATAAACGCCTTCTTAGGGTACTTATACTCCTCCTGAGAAAACAAGTTTTGAGGTTATTCCAGGAAAATAAAAGGTGTGTAACAGTATCTCAGTGTCAGAGTCACCTGTGACTGGCTTCAGAGGTCAGAGGTCACGCATAAGAATGGCCGTCTTGTCCCATTAGTGATCTCTGGTTTCTCAGCTGAACAGAGCTCTATTTTCAAAACTCACAGCTTGTTTGCAGCTGAAAGAAAGACCAGCAGGTGTGTGTGTTTATGATGTGTGTGTGCATCCAAATGACTGAAGAGGCCTTTTGTACTGTTCAAATCAGTTTAAATGCACAAACTATATTTAGACATTAATTTACAACTTACTGAGTAAAAATCTAAAAGAAAAAGACCAAATAATTTTACAATATTAGCTAATACATCAGATTCAAGAGAGAATCTGTGTTTGTATATCTCAGCTTAAATTTTAAACATATTTAGTGACTGGGTAAATAAACCACTATAGAATCTGTGAGCTGCATATTAAACTCTTTTTTTCACAGCACATCTGCAAACATTTTGATCAATTATCAACCTTTGCAATGACGTGAAACACACACCGGCTGACAGAAAGAGCAGCTTTGTACTCGCGCTTACTGAAGCACTTCAGGTGTTTCGCTTTAATAACGCTGCAACTGCTTGAAATAAGTGGGGAAAGACGGGGGTTTTAAGTCCTAGTTTCCATAAGTCAGCAGCAAAAAAAAAAAAAAAGAGATAAGCCAATGAGTACAGCTGCTACGATCCAGCTTGTTCCCTCTCTGTGTGTGTTTGTTCTAGTAGCAAACAGGGATCTGGACAAATTAACTCTGTTTTCAATTTGGTGTGTAGAGAAGGAGTAAGACTCATGAGGAAGGACAGAGGGGGGGCTTTCTCAGAGTTGAATGGCTTCAGACTAGTAAGAGATATTTAGGTAAACTTTACATGCTTCTTGGGGCTGGAGTTAATGGACAGGGAGTGGCTCAATTAACAATGGCTCCTTTGTACTCAAGTTAAACTCCCTCATCCCTCCTTCATGAGAGAAAGGCAGACTCTCTTCCTTTACCTCAACTTTGCAATAGTTGGCCATTTCTTTCTGTTATTTTGCATCCTAACTCAAGTTCTTGTACTCACATTAGCATCTTTTAGTGGCCCTTTCACATATTTATACCCATTCTTTGTCCTTTTTTTCTTTTTCGTAGTTTTAGTATTTTTTGCAACTTTATGTAATTTTTTTCTCCACTGCTTTGTAGTTTAACTACATCTGATGTAATGTCGTCTCTGTGGCCATTTTGGTGGTTTGTTTGAGATTATTTTGAACATATTTTGATATTTTAAGTCTTTTTGTGGTGGATTCTTAAAAATTTGTTCTTCTTTGAAATCTATGCGGCTGTTTTTGTAACTGAAATGTCATTAAATGTCTTTTAGTTGTTATTTTGTGCATATTTGTGGCCAGTTTACATCTTTGTCACCATTTTGTGTCTGTGATAATTTCTTTTGACATTTTGCAGTCATTTCCTATCTCCTTGTGCTTCTTTTATGCCTGTTTAAAACAATTTTATTGTGGAGGTATACTCATTTGGACTCTCATTGTGGTTGTTTTTGATAGTTTTACTATAATTTTTGTATCTATCTGGGGTTGACCTGAATTTTTTGTCTTTTCTTTTCGTTGTTTGACTTTCTTTGCGGCATTTTGAGTGTTTTTTTTTTCAACCACATCCTTGCAGCAAACCTCTCAAATATATTTGCAATCATTTCTATTTAGGTGAGTTTTCCTATGACTACTTAATACCTTTGTAATAAGGTAATAGAGTCTCTTTATGCACATTTAGCCTCTCTTCGTGTCCTATGAGAAGAAAACCATAGAAATGTCCCTGTAGGGGCTTTAACTGAGCTGTTATGAGATATTCTGTCAAGAATGTAGTTTCAGACTTAGTCAGAAACCTAAAATAAAAACTCCTGGTTTGGATTTGAAGGAGTGTTCGGCGTTCCAGTCACCAGCCTTCTTTTCCTGTTGTGTTTCTATCATCAAGTACTTGTCTTATCAGAATCCTCCCTAATAATAGCTCCTATACATTTTTTAGACTCCCTCAATCTTTAGGGAAGGCAGACAAGCTTTACATGGCCAAATTAAAATCAAGTAATCAATCTGTAATATATTAATTAGAAACTATTCCAATAAATAAATTAACTTTATCTTATTTTTTTGTAAATGCAGAGTAGTTGTGATTTTGGACTATAAGTCGGATAAAACAAAATATTAAATGATGTCACAAATTTTCACTGTATACTAATATTTTGTTATTGATCAGGCAGTTTCACAGCTGAAAGTGACTGCTGCATAGGATTTTCCGACCAGTCAAACAGCTGCTCTATATGCAAACCTCCCGTGTTTGAGAAAACGGCACCTGCAACAGCTGATTTGTAAACAGGGACGTCTGGGTTCGTTTTACCATATCTGCCTTCAAAGTTAAGACCAGAAACCTCTTACAGTAACTCAACAATAGCAGGAAGCAGCGCTGAAACAACTTCTTGCTAATTACCTTCAACAACTGGATTATAAACAGCCAAAAAACCTTCACGCAATTGTCCAGTCACACAGTCGTTCTTTGCATTTCTAAAGTCAGCATTTTTGTATTTCTAAGATTGCAGTAACTCGGTGGTAATTTGCTACGTTTGCTTAGATGCAATGAGTTACTTGCTGCTCTGCGACTGGCTGATTAAATATCTGAGTTAACAATTAACTGTACGGGTGAACCTGAAAAAGTCGCCATTGAGTTTTAGTTTAGTCAAATTAATAAAACTAGCACATAATTACCTGTAATACTGAATGACATAAAGACTTTAACAGACTGTAGTTTCTAGTATAATAATGATATTTATAAGCAGAAGTCCTAATTACATTTAAATGTAGTTCTGTTCATGCAGCAATATATGTACCAAAACCTACACTTTCTGGCCACCTCAGAGCAACATTTCGTCTTAAAGCTTTAGCAATTACTAAACACAGAACTTGTGATTCTTTTGGTGCATTAAATAAGCAGGATAGTGCATTTAACAGAGCGATATCAGGGAAAAGATATCGCTCTGGTAAATGCACTACATCTCGTCATGCTAAAAGTCATCCTCTTTACCGCTACTTATTTATACGGTGTTTTTGATGTTTTATTGTTTCCTAGCATCTATGTGTTCTTATGATCTATCCATGTGTGTTTTCTAGGCTTGTGTTTCTCATGTTTTTGTCTGTTTATATGTTGACAATGCACTTTGAGCTTCTTGCAACTGTTTTCCAATGTGGTTTTTTTATACTGCAAATGGCAAATAAACTGAACTGAACTGGATCTGAACAGATGCTAATGTGTAATTACTCTCAGTCTTTCTGAAGCACCACAAGAAGCCTGCATGCTTTGTTTTTACTAATTACAGTGCAAGAGGTGCAGAAATGAGTAAAACTTTCACTTTGCAGAAGATTTAACCAAACCATAATCCAACCACAGTCACTTCATTTAAACTCTGGTGAAGAAGCCCGAGAAGACATCCCTTGTCCTTTGTCTCAACAAAATATGATTGATTTTTTGATGACAGAATGACAAATATTGTCTCACACTTTGCCTACCAGCCAACAGCTGCATACAATACATGGATTTGTATTGGAGGAAATTATCAGGAGCTGCTGTGCTGATTCAAAAGTCAAAGGGAAAAAACTGTAACAGACCTTTCTGAGACCATGTTTCCCTAGTGGCTAACATCTGTAAACTTCAACCCATTGATCTCTGTATTTGCACGGTGAGCTATAGGCCTGAGAAACATGAAGTTAATTTATGAGCAGATGTTAGAAAATGCTGCTGAATAAACTGAAAAAACTGAATATTTTAGCTAAAAAAAGTCAAACTCAAGTCTTTTTGCAAAGCCTTAATTTTAGTACCCAGTCCATCTATGATGGAATTTTATCTGGTTTTCATTCAAAGAGGGATATTAACAGCAAGTGGAAGAACAGCATTAACTCTAAATGCAATAGTTTGTTTGCTTTGAACACAGTACAGTTAATGTCAGAAGATGTTTTGAGAATTGCACAAGTTACAACAGAACCACAAGCTCATATGCAAAAAGGAAATGATGCATTAAATGACAACATCGATTCATTTTCATCTTTTTATGTGAGCTAAACTATTAAGTCACTGAGTTTTAAGGAAATGATCTTTAATGGCCTCAAATGACCTAAATCTAACTCAGCCTTTGCTTCCAGTATCATTCAGAGATTTATGAATATGCAAATTAGCCCCAACTTGTCAAACAGCTGCTCACACGTCACCCATCTGAAGCTAACAAGTCTGCGTACTGCTGTGACGAGGCAAAGGTAAAGTCAATCCGCACTGAAGAAGTTATTAGTCTTCACATTTTCAAGTAGGACGGGAAATCCCATGACTTAACAGGAAGTTGAGAACAATCTAGTTTCAGAACTCTCTGTTCTGGTGGATTAACACCTATTCATATCCAAACTTTCGCTACGTGTGTCTGCGTGCGTTGGGCTCGACTTTGTTTTCCTTTTTTCTCAGCAGCAGTTGAGTGACTGGAACAGAGTGGACTTTTCCTTCAAGAAACAATCACACATGTCAAAGCTCTGATCTGCTGCGATGGAGAACATGTTGACCGAGGTTGTCGAACACACAAATACACACGAAATAAACTATAAGTAGATCAGCAAGCCCCAACGAGGAGCTGGAGTTTTTCTGTGGAGAGCGGTGCCTGGGTTTCCTTCCTGAACCTGTTGCCTCCATCACCATGTGGCATATAGACACGGATACCGCCCCTCGAAAAAATTTTTCTCGTAAAGTAGGAGATAACCGGCCAGAACAAACTTTGCTCTTGTTCTTGCCAACTCAGGAATAAATTCTGCCCTTGCAGAGTATGTAACAAGGTTAAGAGAGAGTCCTGCACAGGAAGCGCATTTGAATTTGTGATGTCATTCTGTTGGCCACATAAATTGTCATGACAGACCAATGCAGAGCCCATCTGCATCAAGGTTGGACGTGTTCAGAGATGCTATTCTGCAGACCTTGGTTGGAACCAGTGCTTGTTTGACTTTCTGTTGCCTTTCTATCATCTCCAACCAGTCTGCCCATTCTCCTCTGGCCTCTGACATCAAGACATTCTGGTCCAGACAACCGCTGCTCACTGGATGTTTTCTCTCTGAACCCTAGAGATGGCTGTGTGTGAAAACCCCAGCAGACCAGCAAAAACAAAATGTTGATCTTATCACCTGGAAAAATATGATTATTCGTCTTTTGAACTGTTCAACTTTGATAGCTGTAGTGCAGCCTGAATAGAGACCAGAATGTTGTTTGATAGTGTTCCTCTTATCAGATTTCCTTGTTTCTTCTGTCAGTCATAATGTGACCAAAAAAAGAAAGCAAGAAGAATGAAATCTAATCAGAAATCTAACCAGCTGAACACACAAGAAAACAATTCTTACTTTGGTCTCAGGGTTCCTCTGGGTTACTGATTGCTGTCATCCTTCTCAGTAGTTCTCACTCTGAGTTAATTAGTTAACACAAAATCTTTTAGCACTCTCAATGTTGGAAAAGTGGAAAAACTAACTTAAAAAAAGAGCCTTTCCATACTGAAGTCAGACATTAATTGATGGGAAAGTGAGGTGCTGTTATGATATGAATACACAATGCGGTATCTTTGAGCGCTGAGTGCTGCACCAAAAGGCCCCAAACAATCAACCTCTGAATTATTTACCTGACCCCTCAGCCACTCCTCCTCTCATCTTACTTTATAAAACACTGACATTTTGATTGACCTTCCAAGCTCAATAATCCACTCAGTGTTCTGTAAAAACTCTGGTGGAGAAACACAGACGTCTAGAAATCAGTTTCTCAAGCTGTGACATAATTTACATTTTAATGAACAATAAATGGATTTGTGTGAGACTGGAAGTTATAAATTCCAGGATTTACAGTTCAGTTGGGATTTTCTGGGTAATCAAGCTGTCTCAGTTTCAGTGAAATACTGTCTCAACAAATTTTTCTGCTCACGTTCGGCTGCAGACTACATTGGTTTTCCTTTTTGCCAGCATGCTGGTTTTGTACAGTATATCTCCAAATGGACTTTGAGAACTGCCTCCAGCAAAGAATAAAGTTTTCAGTCCCTGAGAAGCAGGTTCTACTATTCTCCCACATTCACAAACTTTTCATTTGCGCCGTTATCATTTCAGGACATCAGTAAAGGTTTACAGGGGGTCAATCATCAATCATTTGTGTTGTTAAGGGTTTTGGTTTTGCCACCACAATTCTAAAGATATTAAAAATTAAAAGTTATAGTATGTCTGTTTCAAACGTCGCTGCCGTCATACTTTCATGTTGCCATGGCTGTTAGTCAGAGTTCACCTTTTCTTTCAGAAAAATAGCAAACATGGCGACGATAAAGGAGATTAAGATGACGTATAATTTCAGAAAGAGACAAAAAGGGAAGCAGAGCAGTAGATAATGGTGGTCTTTGCAGCCAAGAAAAACGTTGTTGCTTCTTCTTCTTCTTCATTCCTTTCACTGGTTGAACAACAGCTAAACTCCTCAACGCTGCCCCCACATTTTCCGGTGGTACTCCATTGGCTCCATCAGGATAGGTCACAAAACAAACAGATCAAATTACAAATGTGAAGGACGCAGACGACGGACGAAATGCTCCGTATCCGTCTTTCGCGTAGAAGGGTGGCAGCAGCTTTTTTGATCCCGGCTTCCTCAGACTACATGGACAAGACGACGAACACATGTTGCCTCTGATGAGCTCATTGGTGTGTGAATGTGTGATAGGTAGCACTCTGTAGAGCAGTGGTTCTCAAACACTATGACGACACCCAAGATAACATACATTAGTGTTCGCGACCCCCACACGACGACTTAGTGATTAATTGTGTGATAAATCAAATGAGTCATCTTGCAGCCATCCTCTAAATATAAGGCTGGAAATCTGTCAGAATCTTCATAATTAAGGATGATAAAGTGGTTTTTTGGTGGTTCACAGTTGTGACAGGGCACCTACAGGTCCCATTTCAGCTTCTTTCATGGCTGTAATTTCAAATTCAGATTTTTAACATGACGTGCACTAACTTTGTTTATATGTTAACATGTTAAAAAATTCAGGTGCTAATTTGAAATATTTATCTCTTCATAAATGGTTTAATTTTGACAGCTGTGGTAAAAATCCCAAATTTATTTGATAAATGTAGGATATATATTTTTTTAAATTATCTGGTGACCCTCTGAAATTATCTTGCGACCCCCTTGGTGGTCCCAACCCCCAATTTGAGAACCACTGCTGTAGAAAACTCCTAAGAAATGCTGTATGAGTGTGCCCATAAATGGGTGAATGTTGCTTTGAGTGGTCAAAAGAGACTACAAAAGCAACAAAAATGTACAGTCTGACCATTTAGCATAAACAGGGAAGCTGAAATCTGACATGAGTTTTCCTCATGCTCAATGTCCTAATCTCTGTTTTTGATGCATTTCTGTGGCAGGCTGGCATTTATACTACAGCTTTTTCACTGGTTTGTGTGGATGTATTTACGGAAAAGTTTTTTAAAACGGAATTGGTTCCATCTCCATGTGGATGTAGCCATCACCACCCTATTCATTCTAACTTCTCAGTCAGCTGTGCAGAATCTACCCCAGTATGGAGATTAAATCTGTCTACAGCACTATAGTGTTAAGCATTAATAAATGCTAAATAAGTTGCAATGCCCATCGTGACTCCACACACATCAGGTCCCTGTGGGCTGTATAAAGAAGGACTCAGCGGACCCTTTCAGGCTGATAAAAATAGAATTGAATAGAATAGAAATACTTTATTAATCCCTTTGGAGAGTCCTCAGGGAAATTGATGATATGATATGAAATGATAAATTTTTTATGTGACTTGGCTTTAAGTGCTCAAGCAAGCAGACTGTGTTAAACCCATCAGTTCACCGATTCTTCCAGTGGTTTACTCCAAATAGAAAGATCCCTAAAACAGAATGAATTTGCCATCATTTTCTGAAAATTAATCATTCAGGTTTTAGGAATACACCGACAATCTCCTTATATTTCTCAAAATCTTCTAAACAGATATATGTCTGTGCCGACATTCATCCTCCATTAATTTTTGTCTCTTCAGAATGAGGCGTGGGGTTTGAAATTTGCTCATGTGGACTCTTTTACTAAAAAAAAACCTTGTTCAGACTTAAAAGCAAGAAAACAGGAGTGAAAAAGTTGGATAAAGCTACGTTCACACTGCAGACCCCTTTACTTCGACATGTTTGTTGTCGAAGTAAAGGGGCCTTATGAGTCAGTACCTTTCAGGTATTTTAGACTAGCTTCGCGTGTCAAGTGTTGGACTTGAAATGTTAAAAACGCAATCATGGATAATTAGAACTTCTCTCCTGTCTGACAAACAGAGCTCCTGAGTGGATATGTCAGCTTATTATAAGCAAGCTTGGGCTTGTCATTTTTAAAAACACTGTGGCTTTCATGAAACAGGTTGCTTTATTGCTGTTGTTTTTTTACAAGCTCCGGCAACATCGCCTCCAGCAGAGTTTGATAAAGGCAGGAGGGCGAAGGGAAAACCATACCAAGCTAGAGGAAAGGGTTGAGCCACACCAAGCTATTAAAGGCCATGAGAGGGTGTTTCATGGCAAAACTTTGGAAATGCACCATGTATTTTGTTTTGGGATATTAATAACTGCTGAAATGGGACTTCTTGACAAAGCCAACCCTATTTTTATGAACATAGGAAGTTTCTGCCTAATTGTTCACTCATCTTTCTACAAAACTCTCACTAACTTCTGCTGGAGGTGATAAAAATGACGCGTCCCTGACATCACTGCTGAACCAGGCAGGATAATGACAAGTAATCACAAGAACAGGAATGTTACATTTATTAATATAGTATAACATATGCGGGCATTATTGTTTATAGTGTTAGTTATTTTCTAAAATCTTTCTTCTCTAAAGCACCAAAACAGAATAAAGTAAACAAAATAAATAAAATAAACATTGAGCCCTACGGAAACTGTCAAAATAAGGCATGAAACGCCAGTGAGGCACCAAAGTAAACAGCTGTTGTGGAAGTGACTTCAGTATTTTTGTTTTCACGGAGATTTCCACTAAGAAAGAGAAAGGAGAGTTTAGCTGAGGTTTTTCAGTTCCCAAAACCCAGACTGGCCATCTCTAATCTCCCTTTTCGTTCTTTCCGTTACTTCTTAACTTCATTTTTCGCCGGAGGGCAGAGAAAAGAGGCGAGGCGAGAGACGGAAGGCGCAGCTCATTCAACTTTTCCTCCATCTCTTCCTTTTTCTTCCCAAAATACATCTCAGACTCCCTCCCCGCCTCACCTTGACCCCTCTGGCACCAGAAGAAAATGTTTCTTAGTTTTATGTTGTTTTCATTTTTTTAGGCGGAGCGGGTTCTTACCGTGCGTCTTTGCGTCGTGTAGCTGCGCGTGGCCGGTGGGTTTTTCTCTTTGCGAGTAAAACGATAAAACCCTCCTCACCACGAGAGGGAACGGGGTCTAATGTTTTCCTCCTGCCGCTCCAGCTCCCCCCCTCGCTTCATACTCTCTCCTCCTGTTTTCTCCTCCCTCTTTCCTTCTCGACTCCCCCGCCTCCGCGTGCGCTCCGGTTTTACAGCTGAACTCGCTTCAAAACAAGGAAACTTGAACAGAAACATCAGCGGAGACCAAATAACGGGGGTCACGTGTCTCGAGGCTAGAGTCGATAAGTTCGGGACAATTATGACCTCTAGTCGGCGAAGTCAACACATGAAAAGTTTTGGTTTTTATTTGTTTGTAGGCGTTGGAAGAGTATTAGAGTTGAGAAACACATGTCTACCTTCACATAGTTTCATAAATAAACTGCATTTTACTCACTATAGTTGCGTGGACTGTGGGCTACCAGGCCAGATCCCGGTGCCCAGGGAACAGCTGGGGGTTAAGGGGCTTGCTCAGTTGCCTAGTGAGTTGAACCGAGGTCCTTTTTTCGGTATCGTTACATTGCATTTCATCTCAAATATTGTCTTCTTTTCTCTATAATATTACCATCATCTTAAACACGGTATGTGTGTGCATAGCCTTCTCCTTTTTCTTTCATGCTTTGACTTTTTCCCACAGTATATTTACTTATCATCGTACATCTTCTGTTGTTTGCGCCCCTCAAGGAAACAGCTGAAAAAAAGAAGAGGCCCACTTGTAGTTCTGCATGGTCATATTAGCTTTTACCTCCAGGGGTCGTCAGAGCCAAATATCCACCTAACGCTGTCCTCTGCATCCTGATCTCTTAACAACTATGAATCGTAAAATATGATGCAGCAACTTTAAAAGATAGCATTGGCAATATTTATATATGGGTTTCACACAACAATTAGGTCTCGGTAAGTACCATAATACACCTTCCTGTACAAAAACAAGGATCAGCTGTTATAAACCTCCAGACAGAAAGACAAACAGGGTCCAAAAGTTTCAGAGCCGAAGAGGATGCAAGTCTATTAACTGAAAAAACTTACACCTAAAACTGAGCTTTATATTTTGACTTGCCCAATTTTATCTTTAAATTGGGAATTTTGTTGTAGTTTTTGTTTCTGGTCCTGAGCTTTAGAATCAAGAAGAAGGGGGATTTAAGTGACGTTGAACTACACTTTTCTCTCATTCAGTGCATGGGGATTTTTGAAACGGGGAACTGTTTTCAAGAAGAGGAAGCTAAATCACGCCCAGCTGCACACAAGTGGAAGTATCAGAATACTAATGTATTCACTTTCTGTGACACCAGAAATGCACTTCTCCTCATTCCTGGACAGTAGAGATGGCTGGGAGCTTTTCTCTGTTCCAGCTCGGTGCTTCCTGGCTCATCCAGCCAGATTGGGACAGCATCAAACTAAATGATTAATTTAGTGTCAAAACTCAACATTTTTTTTTTTTATTTTTTTTTTTTTATGAGTTGAACATGTGAAGCTGCCTGAGACATGAAGACGTGCAGACTGAAGTCCTCTCTGGGATACGATGATGTCCAAAAGATCTGTCATCTTTTAACTTCTGACGTTCTAAGTTAAAATCTTAAGCAAAAAAACACTGAAAGTAGCTTCTCCTTTCGTCTGCTGGACTTTCATTTTTACCATCTTACAGAAAGTAGCCTGCCTGGACTCCTCCAGGCTTCGTGGAACCTCGCCTTCCTGATACGGTCCAGAGAAAACTTACACAGGGTGCTCCTGTGAAAGAGATCTGTTTTTAAATCACAACAAGACTTGGATGTTTAAATAAAAAAGCTGAACTTTAAAATCATCCACTGTCTATTTGACAAGGACACACTGATGTTTTGAAGATCTGAGATAAAAATATCATATCCATTTGAAGCAATTCTTTAAAAATTTAGATTATAAGTTTTATCTTCAGAATGCAAAAAATCCTTAAACCTTCCTGTAAATTAATAAATTACCAACCCGAGAGGGTTTGATGTCCATTTTGATGTCAGAATTGGAGATAGTTCCCAAGCCTCCTTAGAAAATAAAAGGCAGGCTTGGCGTGAAGCCTTAAATAGTCACATCTCTGTTGAAGATTGGCAGAAAGCTGCAAGCTCAGAAACAGTCTACCAACTCTCACTGATAATTAATCCAGTATAAATGGCTAATGTAACACCCACCTTGTTGAATAAATGCTATAACCCAGGTAAATGCATTAAATGTGGAACTAAAGATGCATTAATCCACTTTCTGTAGGAATGCCTCCACATCAAAAACCAGAGAGCCAACATTTTCAAAGTGAGTGGCCACATTTATAAAAGAAAATCCAAGTGTTGATGGAGCATGCAGCTTTCCTCCCTCTGTGGGCCTTCTGTAACCTGAGATGGTCACAAGTGCAGGTTCATACACACATTGCACCACATGCGTTACTTTGCAACAAATGTACCAACTAAAGAAGATTAATAATTATTGAATTCAGAATTAACTTTGTTGATAACTTAATAAAACCAACAGTTTCTATGAAAAATGCATGTTGTGCTTTAAGCTTATTTTCTTGGGATTTCTTTGAAGTGAATCTCATTGAAACACACCGTTGTTCCCCATCATAACCAGTCCTCATTGGACAAACTCAGTTTGAATTTGATACTCAATATTATTACAGGTCTTCAGTAATTATTTCAGCAACAAATTAGCCTGTTTTGACTCATTTGAGTTCAGTCTGTCACTATGAGTGACAAATGTTCATAGTGATTGGTGATGTTTAGTGCATGTTAGATGTTTAGAGTATTATAATTATGACAAACAACTTCAGGATGGTTTCTTGTTTCTTGGTTTTACAGCATCAAACTGCACAGAAACCCAACATTTTGTGTTCTGCCTCCATCACGTCTTGCAGGATTTTACCACTCATTGAAGATTTATTGGAAAATTAGAGTGATTTGTACTTGAAAACCACCTTCACCTTGACGGGCTCCGGTGAAGGTGCAATTTCTATAATTTCCCACAAGATGGCGCTGTGTCCTCAGCAAAGACATTTGCGCTTACTAAACACGCGAAGAGAATAAGATTAGAATGGTTTATTTATATAGGCCTACTTCTGTTTAAATATGAAAACTTATGAGACATAAATGTTTAAATTATAACTATTTATTCTTAATTGCATATCCCCATTATTATTTTTTTAAATAACTTACGTTTGTGTCATATTTGTCACCCTTTCAAGCTCCGCTCTCCACTGTGTTTTTAACTCGTCACAATTACTCTGCACATATTTTTGTAGTTTACACATCAGTGATACATCATCATTATCATCATCATTGCCTTTCAGTGGCATAACAACTTTTGTAATATTAGGCATTCATTATACATAAAGGTACAATATACAATAGTGGTGTAAGTATCACTTAGTCTTTGACTCAAACGTCTCTAGAATGATGTCTCGTTAAATGGCAAATCACCTAATAATATTAGCCCCTGACTGCTCCTTTTTTGCTGCATTTACATCATAATCGGATGAACAAGAGCACCAATGTAAATTCTTGGCATTTCTTGAAATTTATTTTAAAGTGACTAATCCTATTTCTATTTTAAATTAATAGATACAATTAAATAATTTAAATACAAGAAATTTAATATAAATAAGGTATGTTTTACTGAGATTTGGAAACTAGTCTGTAGACCTTAAAAAACAAGATCAGTCTACCTTAAACATTGAAACCTTGGGGGCTCGAGCTAAAGTTTAGAGTGACGTTCCCCTCACCGATTGGCTGAGATCAATTATGCAAATGAGTGGGCGGGCTGGTGGAAGCGAGTACTTGACGTAAGTTCCCCCCTGGTGGAGAGCGAAACAAACATGGCGACAGACTCGAGTGGACCTGGGTTTAAGCTTACTTTATTCGTGTTTTTCTCTGTGTTGGCGGGCAGGGTGGCCGAGGCAACGGTTTCGGAGTCGAGAGGCGTCACTCGGATACTTGGCATGAGGCTCGAGACGAGCAACATTCCGGCCGAAACCACCGATACAGGTGTTATTCAGGTGACCGAGGGCAGCAATGCCTCCTTCAGGTTCTACGGGCTCCACTTGTTCCCAAACACATGGGAGCTCATCAAGTTTACTGAACTACACGTGAGTTATGAAGAGGGTGACACTGACGATTTAGTCCACTTAAATATGACTTGTTCAGAATACACCAAGGATATAAAAGTGACTGGGCTCATGGAGGTGAGCAGCCAAAACACGTCCGGAGTGGTTCATCTCAGCTTCATGAAACTTCGTAAAAACGAAGTAGCCAAAATGTTCGGCTTGTGCGTCCTCAACGCCCAGGACCAGAAGTGGTACCTGCTGGACGATAAAGACGGCAGGCTGCTGGTGGTGGAGGAAAAGAAGCCAATGATGCCCATCTGGCTGCAGGTGATCATCATTTCATTCCTGCTGGTGCTGTCCGGGATGTTCAGCGGGCTCAACCTGGGGCTGATGGCGCTGGACCCGATGGAGCTCCGCATCGTGCAGAGCTGTGGCACCGACAAGGAGAAGAAGTACGCGCGGAAGATCGAGCCCATTCGCAGGAAGGGCAACTACCTGTTGTGCTCACTGCTCCTCGGCAACGTCCTGGTCAACACTACCCTCACCATCCTCCTGGACGACCTCACCATGTCTGGGGTCGGTGCTGTGGTCTCATCCACCATCGGCATCGTTATTTTTGGAGAGATTGTCCCCCAGGCGTTGTGCTCCCGGCACGGATTGGCTGTCGGTGCGAACACGATCCTGCTCACTAAGCTGTTCATGTTATTGACTTTCCCTCTGTCCTGGCCCATCAGCAAGATCCTCGACTGCGTGCTGGGCCAGGAGATCGGGACCGTGTACAACCGAGAGAAGCTGGTGGAAATGTTAAAAGTCACCGAGCCGTATAATGATTTGGTAAAAGAGGAGCTCAACATGATCCAAGGCGCGCTGGAGCTCAGGACCAAAACAGTGGAGGATGTCATGACCCCACTCAACAACTGCTTCATGATCCACAGCGACGCCGTGCTGGACTTCAACACCATGTCCGAGATCATGGAGAGCGGATACACCAGGATACCTGTGTATGAGGACGAGCGCTCCAACATCGTGGATGTCCTCTATGTTAAGGATTTGGCCTTCGTGGATCCGGATGACTGCACCACTTTAAAAACCATCACCAAGTTCTACAACCACCCAGTCCACTTCGTCTTCCACGACACGAAGCTGGACTCCATGCTGGAGGAGTTCAAGAAAGGTTGGTGAAGATAAATTTCTGAGTCAGTTTTGTGGTTTTCCAACAGCGATTTGTTCCTCATTTGTTTGTCAGAAACAAGAGAAAGAGAATATTTAATTCCCTATTAAAGCTTTATATGACCTGTCATTATCTAGGCTGTCTTATTCTTTAACAGGTATTTTGGTTTAAACTCTGAAGTAGAAACAGCGTATAACAAACTAAGGAAATTCAGTGTTGTTAAGCTAAAGCCAAGACTCTTAATAATTCTGCTGAGTGCTTTAGTTGAAGCTTGTAGCTTAAAGCTTGTGATTGTGGACATAAAAAAACTAAAGCTAGTGAAGTTTTACTTCTTGCTTTTGCATTGCGTAAACACACACATGCATGACCTGACGTTCCACATGCAAACTGTTTTCCAGGAGGAGGATGTACACACAGTAACTCAATTTATTTTCCTATATTTGGCCTTTTTGGAGCATTCAATGTCATGGTTACAAATACAAACATCCCTCATCCTCATCCTCTGTCTCTCAGTTACTGTCTCTGCAGTGGCATTAATATCTGACTATGGGATGTTATAAAAAATATAAACTAACTTTGTGGTCTGATGGGGCTGCATCTTCCCAAATGCTGCATTACAGTGTAGCTTTCCCTTACTAACATTCTCATTTGTCTGTTGAAAAACTGACTTGCTGTAGTGCTGCATGGTGCAGATTGTCTAAGTGTACTCGGTTGGTAAGGTGGGAGGCTTTGGCAGCAAGCTGCAATGCCTACACAACCCCCACACACACACAAAACTCACATATATCCGGCTTCTCAGAGATGTGAAACACAAAACACATTCCTCTAAAATTGTCTGGTGGAAAGACTGGACTCACAATAAGTGAAAACGTTTGCAATGTCAAAAGAAAAACTTTAGAAAGACCTTCGGAAAGCATGGGAAAATGACGTAAAATCACTTCAAAAGATTAGAAGACACACAAAAACATTCTTGAATACATTAGGGTTGACTCGACAAGTTTTGAACAACTGCCCGATGACATGCTGGGAATGAAATGAGACTCTTAGGCAGGAAGTCAGGAGCTGCTCTAAAGCTGGAAAAGACTAAATGAAGTAGCTAAAAATGAATAGTTACAGTAAACGTCATACGAAGTATGTCAGTCCATTCAAATGTGGTCTGCAAATGAATTAATAAAACATATTGTATAAATCTTGTAGCCTTAGAAATAACATATGGAATAAATACTTTAGCCAGTTAGTCAAGAGGGAATTGATATGAGACACATAATGAGTTATAAAAGTAAAGAACTGAAGTGGTGATATGTCTGGTCTATAAACTGCGTTCATGTAAAGAAACAGAAGTTGTCTGATTCCTGTCACCTGTCATCTACATGTACTGGCTCCATTAGCAAACGGTACCAAATCTGAAGAGAAGATCAGCAGCTAAAGTTTGAAATTTAAAGCATCAAGACCCTCTCTGATTAAAGGAAAGTCTTTGAAAGCTTTGAGCTTGGTAATGTTTCTGCATCACGCTGTGACCGAGCAGCCTGTGGTCAGGTGGTGGTTGACTGTGTAGACGTAATTATCCACAGACTTGATTTCCTGCCTCCTCCTCGGCTTTATGCTATGACCCGGCTCCCCGCTTGCATCTCAAGTTCCTCTCACTCCCTGCTTGGCATCGGTTACCATGGTGATGGCATCCTGCAGCGTCAGTGTGCGCACATACAGGTTTCATCTGTTCATGCCGTAAATGATCAAATCTGCTCGTCGGATTTTAGGCTTGCTGTGCTGGTTTCCAGCGAAGAATTCATAGAAGGCAGACAAGTCGTCAATAAATATCTGCAGACATGCCTTCATCACCAACTCTGTGTGTGCAGCACAGTCAGTAATCTCTCCTGTCAATATCACACAACCTTTCAAACAGACTAAGACGCAAACTTATTAGATATGATAAAATATTAATGACACGATCATTGCAGGAAATGGGATCACCAGGCTCCCAAAGAGCAAGAAAAACTAAGGAAGCAATGCAGCATTATTTATAGAGCATGTTGACATTTACTAAAATAACTCAGAGACTTTCTAACTAATGTAATAAATCAGATTTGGTCTTAAAATTTACACAGTACCCATTTGCTTCTTTTGTGTTATCATTAAATATAACTCAATGCACATCAGGTATAATTTTTAAGTACACAAACAAGTGAAGCATAGATTTCCTGGAGGCAGACTGCACTCTGTCAACAGACTCTCACATGATGCACCCTCAGGTGCTGAGTTATATTAACACACATTTTAACCATTAGGACTCCGCCTGTCAAGATGCTGTAAAGATTTGCTTTATTTTTCTCTTTTTAAGAAGTAAAAGTAGCTGTATTTGCGGCACTGATGCTATATTTAGTGGCTCGATGTGACGGAGTGGGCAAGCGGAGGACAAGACTAAACACAGCATTCCAAGTTGAGCTTGAACATTTCGAGCCTTTCAGGAAACTAACCAGCTTGTGTTTTGTTGGTGGTTGTCGGGTCGGGCTGCATAGTCTGCAGTTATCAGTGTTTGGGAACTTCTCTGGCTGCACCACCGGTCCTGTGGTCTGTCGTACGTTTTAATGACTGTTTATCTGTCAGGCAGCTGTGCATCTCCAAAACAGATTAAAATGAGTGGGTGGTTAGANTATCTGTCAGGCAGCTGTGCATCTCCAAAGCAGATTAAAATGAGTGGGTGGTTAGAATCTAGTATCTACAAATTTCTGTCTGTTGTTTTTCTTCATTTGAAAACACTTGTGGAAATGTGGTTTTTATTTATGTATATATGCATATTTAGCATATTCTTTATTTTTGGATAAAGATTGGAGGCACATTTAGTCTTTTGAGACATTTTCATACATGAGATGTTAAACATTAATGATTTTATCGGTTAAAGTGAAAGCATTCAGACGTTGCTCAGTTTTATGTTAATATTCAGACAGTTAGTTGACAGTAACTGAAATGATACTTAGATGTTTTTATTCATGGTAAAAAGTTAAAAATATACCACAAAAAGTCCTTAAAGAGTCAGAAATGCATTAAAACATGTTAATTGCTGCTATAATTTACACTTCCATGGCTTAGTGGTGCTTTGTTGTTTGTTTTTCCATCTTTTCCAGACGTGTTAACCTTTCAGGTCTATAATGTAAAATCTTTAATGTGAACATGTTATTTCAAGAATCCTTCTGGTGAGTTTTTTCCAGACTTGATGCAAATGTTCAGAGACTCAAGGGTGAATTGATGAGGATTTGGTGTGAAAACGCTGTTTTTCTACAAATTCAAACAAAGTTTTAAACACGTTTTTTATCTTTTCACACCCTCGATTAAAAGTTGAAACAACACAAGTGGAGATTGAATGATTGTAAATTTTTCGGGGTCCATTCTGCTTCCAGGCTAAAGAAAAGAGGGAAAGATCCAAGTTATAGTTTTCCTGGCCAAACATATGCAATAACTCTCTGTGGAATTCTCTCATAGTATTGACTACATGGTTGTGAACAAACCTTGACTGGTAGAAACATCTCAGTCACAGGTCTGTTTGTCAGTGCTGGGCTGCATGACTGTCTTTGACGGTACTTTTTTAAAAACCTTGCATGACCACTTTTTCAGTTTTACCTGAGGGTGTGGAGGATGCCGATCTTGGTCTCAGACATTTTTGGTACTCCAAAGCATGTCTGTAGCTAAGGTGGAGCAACCATTTGTCTTTGATCTCAGATGTAGTGAAAACTTTAGCTTGACAGCATTTGCAGTAGTTGTTTGGTTTATATCCAGCTTTTTAAAACCAAAGCATCCCCAGACAACTAATACAACTCTTTTTTTCTGTTATCATGTTTAACTTTAACGTCTGCTACAGCTTCTGTAGGAGCTAGAAGAAATGAAGTGTTACCTGGCAGGTGCTCACCTGGAAAGGGAAACCTTCACACCTTACTTTGCCCACTAGATGTGTGCCTTAAATTCTGTATTGGAAAACAGAGATATTCTTTAGGAACATAGGAGATGCATAATAAACCAGCTTAGTGCTCTTATTTACTAACAAAAAGGTAAAGGGCGTGTGAAGCTCATTCATACTGGAGCAGAACATCTCAGTGGTTTAAGTGTTGTCTTGTCTCTTACTACAGTAACAACATGAAAACAGTTTTTGGTATTAACCCGTATACCAGCCAGCACTAATGTTGACCTTCCTGACTTTTGTATCCTGCTACATATGCACACACAAGCAGCTGCACTTTAATACAGTTGCTAATGAATCAGCTTTAGTGTCCCCACATATACACACAGCTACACAGCCATATATCTATCTATTTTTAACTCATTCTCATTTCTCTCTTTTGCCTCTCCTTAATCTAACCTAAATCCCATTTTAAATTTTAAATCAAATAGTAACTGAGGCTGCATCTTGTAATGGATGTAATATCTAGTCTAGCATGAGGTAATGTTGTCTCAGGTTAGTGGGACAGTCTTCTTTTTGCATTTTGGTTGTGTCCCTTTGTCTCTTGCTGTGCCCTCCATCTCTCCTTCTACTTCCCCTGCTTTTCTGCCCATCTGTTGTGTTTTTATATCACGACTGTCAAGGGAAGAGCAGTTTAAACAACCCTGGATAGGAACTGGATTCACTGAAAGAAACACTGAGATGAAATATTAACAACTGTATGACAGTGACCTGAAAACATGGAGATGCAGACAAAACCAGCATCCTGTTTGATAAATTTAAACTCTGGAAACACTGTCAGTTTCCTCATGAATTATTCAATAACAGCTGTTTATGAATTAATTGGGAGCAGGAATAATGTCCCGCTGTTTCTGTATTACGCCTTTTTTAATGAACTGTTTTTGTTCTTTGTGGATGGCAGTTCAGAGCGTTGCCTAACATATCCACTCAGAACCTTCTGAGGTGTCTAACAATGCATCAAAACAATGATGGAAGTGCATTGATCCATATTGAAAATATCAAACAAACATCAATACAATAATTATTTGTGAAGAAATAATGTCATTTTTTTTTTTACAAATGATTTGTTTTTGCAATCAAGACGTTTTTTGATTTGATGAGACAAATGTAAATATTCAAAATGTGTAACTACGATACAATCAGACTAATAACTCGGTTATTATAACTAGTCCCTAACAAGTGTTGTTTGAGGAGTAACGTTTACATAATATCCTTTAATCCACACAAATAGAGATGAATTCTGTTCACTTTTAGCCTCTCAAACCGTCGCCAAGATTTGGACCTCCCTCATGAGGGAGTTGTGGTGGATTCCTTTAGCTCCAGTTAAACAAATTCCCAGCGGTAATACTGCGGTCAGCCAAACTATCACCGGCTTTGACAGTTGACAGCTTTAATTAATAGCTTTTGACAGAATATTTACCCACCGGCCAACTACGAGGCTGCATTCTCTACCGCTGTTATTTTTCTGCAGGTGGTTGTGCTCAAACGTGCCTGTCAGCAAATATTTGCCATTCTATTTTAAAGAGGCAGCCTCTCAGGTGTTCTGCAGAGAGAGTAAACACACACACACCCCTGCAGAGATGCACCTTCATCCACTCACCCTCTCACATGCATGTCAGCTGACTCTTTGCTGTCTGCATTTTATCTATTGAAGATAAAGCCTTTGTGACTGATATAGGTCTATTCATTAGTTAAACAGACTGACAAAAGAATAATTTATCTTTAAAATGGTTCAGTGTTAACCACTTTTTAAAAGGTGAGTAAATAAAAATAGAGTGAATGTTAAATCATTCTGCATCATCTTCTTCCTGATGTTAGATTCACATTCATTCATGGCTTAAGAATTGAATTAAAACAATAACCGTCACATAAAATGCAGATGATTTTATGTTTGTTAAGCTTGTGGCGCATTATTTTGGATCTGTACTGGACAAACTTCTTTCTGACTTTCATGGCTTCAACAATCTGCATCTGGACGTCAGCGGCAACCAATTTTTCTCTGATTCTTCCCGTGTTCTTATCAGCTGTCTGCTGCTTTCCTCCGCTTTCCTGTCCTGTCAGTTCAGCATGAAGTGCTGACGGTGCAGCTGTGGTGTGTATGTCGTGTGGGCGTGC
This sequence comes from Melanotaenia duboulayi, assembly GCA_026261665.1. NCBI lineage: Eukaryota > Metazoa > Chordata > Actinopteri > Atheriniformes > Melanotaeniidae > Melanotaenia > Melanotaenia duboulayi. Next base: position 6,205,031 of record CM047985.1, read on the forward strand.
ATGTGTAAATCACATTAGTAGATCTAAACTGTGTTTTACAATGATATCTGTCAGCATGAAGCAGGAGCAGCTCAGCAGGAACTTGCAGCTATCATTTAGTCTGAATGACTCATATTACCTCATGTTAAGCCTAAATGACCAGCAGTGGAATTTATTCTAGGTTTAGTTTCGGTTTAGTCTCACTTAGGGTGGGGTACTTTGTGGTGCATGCACTTTAATTTTTAAACATTTAACAAGTGTAACAGCTCTTTAATTTGTATTAATTGTGGTTATTTGAAATAAGATGCCAGTTAATGAACTTTATTTATAAAGCATTTTAAACAAGAGAACTGACCAAAATGATGAACAGTAAGAATACATAAAATGTTTAAAAATACAAATTAAAGATAATAAAACACTACAATCAGACCAAAACTAAAATAATAAAAACAGGATAAAAAATATATAAAATCCAAAATAATATTAATATAATAATAATAATAAAATACAACTTAAGATAAGATAAGATAACTTTATTAATCCCAAGGGGGGAAAGTACATTGCCAAGGACGTTTAACACAAAAACATACATCAACACTACATTAATAGACTCTGCTACTTATATGCTGGGTCAAAGGCCAAACAGAGATGTATAAACAGGGACCACATACTCATTTAGTATTATAGGTTCAAGTCTCAGCTTTAATAGTAAGACTGTATTTACAGTTACCGGCCACTTTATTCGGTCCACCTTGCTGTTACTAAATTCAGCTCCACTTAATCCTTGGTGTGATAGATTTAAAAAAGGTGATGGAAACCTTCCTCAGAGGTTTTGTTCCATATCAACATGACAGCATCACACAGTTGCTGAAGGTTTGTCAGCTGCACAGCCATGATGCGAATCTCCCGTTGCACCACATCCCAAAGGTCATGACTTGCAGAAAATCAGATTTTATTACTAAAATCTTTAAGCTGTTGTCTTTGCAAGCCATGGAAAAATTCAAACATTTAATTTCACAATAAATTGGCAGACATGCTCATTAAAATGACTAAATCACAGATGTAATGGCAGCATCTGTCTTTTTCCATGTTCTTTCCTAAAAGGACATTTGTCTAGTTTTGATCTGCGGAGTAGAACTGGAGTGATTCGAGTCTCATTTTCTTCTTACAGCAACGACGCGCAAAATACAAAGAGCAGCAAAGTTATTAGCATAAACATGGAGAGCTGCAGTGAGAGCTTAGAAAGAAGAGGAGCGACTGAGTGAGCAGTTACTGGCATCAGCCTTGTCTCCTTATCTGTGTGCTCTGTTTCGCATAATCAAAATGTTGTTATGACGCTCTGTGTAAATGAGTAGTGACTAAACAGGACTCTAATAAAGAATGATGTAACAGCTGTAAAATGGGTTATTTTCCAGTCATTGTAATCTCTCTCCAGCGCAGCCGGTAGACATGTTTGTAGATGCGGCTCGATTTCATGTAATCATCTTTAAAAATTCTTCTCTTGTTTATGCTCAGTATGTTTCAGACACTAAATATAACTAGATACCCAGTTTGGGAGGAAACTTTGAGGAGGGCTATTTAGTTGAAGACTAAATGAAGACAGAATATTACTAATTCTGGTATTAACATGACAGAGACCTTACTCTAAATATGACATTGCCAAGTAACCTAAAAAAGGTTACTTGGCACTCCCTGTTTCCCTACATTATGTTGACATGCGCACTCTTTAATTGCTGTATTATGTCATCCTACTAGAGTTGTCTTGCACTGCTTGTGACACAGGGATTTGTGTGCAAGGTGGCCAGGTTCATTAATTACAAGTGACTTTTGATAAACTGAGCCTCTTATTTAGTCATATATAGTGTTGATTGTTTATTGGCAACATTGATTCCAGCAGATCAGAAAGCGTCAAGTAAAAAGAAAAGATACCTTTTGGGTGAAGGAGAAGCCCGAGTAGTCTGCAATGTGGTAAAGAAATAAGTATGAGGGCATTTGAGTGGTACTAACACTGGAACATGCTTTGTAACTTGTAAATCGAAATATTAATGAGGTATCTTGTAGCTCAGTGGTTCTCAACCTATTTCCCTTGGGGACCCCCCTGCAAATACTAAAATGCTGTGGACCACCTTCCCCCCCAATGCTGCAACCTTGCTTGGTTTAATGCTTTCAAAAGTGAGATTCTCACCATAAATAAAGCATTCTGGCTGCGTCCTGTCCCTCCATAAAGCCAGAGTTAGACTAACAACTTATAGCCTTCCTTTTTTTTTCTTTAAAGTAGGGAAAATGTGTGGACATTGATCACAATGGCTCTAAATGTCCAAAAACATGGGGAGCTGTAGCTCATGTTAACACCACAGTTGGAATATTGTCTTATGTAGAATAAAGTGAGAAGTATTTCAGTGCATGTACACATAGCCAATATGTGTACATGTAGATGGGGCTGTTTTTAAGCTTTTTGACAGTGGCATGTACACTGAACAGGTACAGCTGTGACTAAAAGGGATTGTGTTGTTTAATTTATTTTGTGTGTAGATTTTAGTAAAATTGCAGGTAAGGAGATGGTCTAAGCCGGACCAAAACCAACAGACATACAGATGTGTACAAACGGATCCAATAAAATCATGTCTCATGATCCAGTAGACATGTCTGGTGGTGTATCGGCAGGATGAAACCTTTCATATGAAACTGGTTTATGATACCACAGTCATATCACAATGTTTAAAATCTGTTTTATCTACACTTTATCAGACTGTACAAAGGAAGAGTTTGACTTTCTGAACTTTGCTGTTTAAGTCTAAGGTTTTTCCTCTTTGGCCTTTTAGTTTTGAAGCTGTAATTTGTATAATGTAAGTTTTTTTTAAAGGTGGGTTTTGATAATTAATTTAAGAAATAGTAAGTAAACTGTTTTGTTGCTTAGTTATTTTATATAAGCTGTTTTGGTTATGTTTGTCATGTAGCATTGAGCTGATTCTGTTTTGGACCTTGCTAATGTTGAGAGAAAAGAGGAACTTTTTGCTCCAGGAATCTCTTTACAGATTTATAAAATCCCTCCCCAAATGTGAACAAGCTTCTGTTTGGTAAGCCATCAGATTGTCCCAGTTCCTAATGTCTTAATGCAGCGTCCTTTTTGGATTTTATCTTCAAAGCTGAACTGTAGACAATCTGAATACACTCTAAACTTTAAAATTGTATCACCTGAGCTGCAACCAAAGAGCAAAAGATGTCTGCAGTGAGATACATTGAGGTCATTTGGTAATAAATGAATAAATAATGAATCTGCTTTGCAACTCGAGCGTCTTTACAGCACTACCACCCGTTAAAATCACAGTAGATCTGGCTGCATGGGGCTCCATTTTTAACAGGAAAAACGGGTTAGAAGAGCTTGAACTGTTCCACACAGCAAGCCTTTCTATCCATTCATGGTTATTACGCAAGTGTGAGTGTGCAGCAGTGCGGTTTTGTTTCATCCCCTCAAAGTGTGCTTGTTTTGAAATTGGTGACTGTGGTCATTGCCAGCAATATGCAGCCGGTTGGTTGGGTTATATGCACAATCAGTATGTGTGTGGCATTCCTTTCCCATAAAGACTCATTGCTCTCCCCCTCGTCTCTTTGTCGCCCATGTTTCATGTCAACAAACAGGCCGGCTCAGTGCCTGCTGACAGAAAAGCCAGAGGGTAGAGAAACAGACTGGAAGGTCAACTGACCTGCTGGGAGTATCGTCGTGTGTGTGAAAAGACCAGCGGTAGACAGTTTAATGAAGGGAACTCTTTTATTATGAACATAAAGAACTGGAACCTTAAATGTTGGGTGATTTGTGTGTGAAAGGTGTTGTTCATTTGGCTGCGGATGCTGGAGAAAGGCTGGATAAAGAAAAAGAGAAGCTGTAGCTCAGAAGAGCTTATGACAAAAGTCAGCATGTTTCTCGTTCCTGTTTCAGTAAACACTCCTCCAATTTTGTCATAATGTTGCAGTACCTTAGAGAATGTCTGATCCTAAATGGTAAATGGCACTTATATAGCGCTTTTACCCAAAGCACTTTACATGTACTTACATTCGCACACACACATACACTGATGGCGGAAGCTGCCATGCAAAGTGCTCACCACGACCCATCAGGAGTAATTAGGGGTTCGGTGTCTTGCTCAGGGACACCTTGACATGAGCTCTCTAGGCCGGGATCGAACCAGCAACCCTTGGGCTACAGGACGACCACTCTACCCACTGAGCCATGCCATGCCGGTCCCCCTGATCCTACAGCTGTATTGTAGTGATTGTTTGAGTGGATAGTGACGTTCTTTTAAGATGTCTACAATAATGAAAGTTCACTGGTTTAGTGTTGTAAGTGAAAATCACTGAGAAATATTCCACTGTCCTTCAAATGTGCTCTATCACAGTCCTTCAGGATTTCTTAACCTTAAAATAATGAGTCTGTAGGAGACTTAGGGCCCATTCATGGTAGCAAAAAGTATCCATCTGCAGGCTGACAATCCATTTCATGAAAGCCGTAACTTCACAAAATCAGGTTTACATTAGTGCTGGACGATTTATAGATTTAAAATGTTGCAATTGGCACATCACAAGTGTTACGTGGCGCCTTATCCAGGTTTCAAACCTGCAGCACCAGTCCACTCGCTTTAGTCATAATTCCTGTTTTCTCTCTTGTGCAACAGGAATTTAAAAATGTGACAGCCACACTCAGCTGTGAAGTTTTCAAGCCTCATTGTGGAATCATTTTCCTTGAATGTCCTAATGAAATGAATAAAGACTTTTACTGAGCGGAGTCGCTCTAAATAACCTTCAAGATGCACTTGGAAACTTTTTTAGGCTAGTTCGACTTCCATCTTGTATCCTACCTGCACCATGAGCTCTCTTCAGCCAGTAAAAGAAACACTCGTCTTATCCTTTGCTCTGTCCTTGTCTCTCTTTCTTTTCCTCTCATCTTCTTGTGTTTCCTTTCTGAATCAGCCACGGTGTGCGTTCAAAACAGCTGGTGTTTATATTTGCTTGCTAGTGTGTGATGTGGTGCGTGAAAGGAAAATTTAGCTGCAACGTCACACGGCGTCCTGAAAGGAAAAGTTTTGAGGTGCGGTTTCTCAGAGCTGCAAAGCCTCCAGAAATGTGCATAATAAATTTCATTCAAATTAGTTAGGATTGCAGAGTTATAAGGTTGGAAAGTTACCTATTTACGTCTTTTATGTTCATATCTCAGGTAACGTGTTGACGTTAATAAAACCTACAAAGAAGATTGGATCCATTGAAGCTATAATATGACTCAGAAATGTCTGCCTTGATGGTAGATTCAGCTTGTTCAGCTGCGTCTCTATGATGGTAATGGAAGTTCTCAGTGTTTTCATCTTTACCATTTTTTAAAAAAAACGCAGATTTGTTTCTTTTATTTCTTCACTTCCATTTAAATGTACGATACAACCAAAATATCTTTTGGTTGTATCGTACATTAATATGACCTTCAAGGCTTCTTTTTTCCAAAATCATTCAGCTCTAGTTTACATGAAAGTCCTCACGAGACGGGTTAGAGGTGACCCCATGGAAATATTTTCCAAAGTCAGGAAGCTCCAACAGCATTCACTGTCGCTTCAGTTCACTGCTTGTCAATGTAAAACAGATTTATTTTACCAAAGATCTGCTGGCAAATCATTTTCCCAGTTTTATTAGTGGCAGCTGTGTGTATTTTTGTGTGTGCCTGAGGTGAGGGAGCTGCACTTATTTTCTTTATGACAAAAAGACATTTTGCCTGAAAATTAGTAGAGACACAGGAACAGAAAGTCAGGTTAAAAAGAAAATGCCCCCCATTTTTAACCTTAGGGTTAGAAATGATGTAAATATGATCTCATATTAACAAAACACATGGCATGTTGTTCTGAGAGGTGCTGCTAATCAAATCCACTGATTAACTCGTCGTCATCAATGTGAGCATCTCTGTAAAAGCAGTAGATTTGGCAGTTTACTGGTCTGGAGCATTTGGGTGTATTAACGCATCCAAGGAGGAAAGACATCAGAAATTAGCTTAGAGACGCAATCAGTGTTGCGCATCAGTCTGGGAAGGGGTTATTACCCAGTATCCATAATGTTGAAGAAAACCAAACATGACATACCAGCACAAACACCTCCTACCAACAGTCAAGCACGGTGGTGGAGGGTTGAGGATTTGGGCTTGTTTTAGCTCCACAGAACCTGTCTCATGCTTTGTTTTTCACACACTGTTTCAACCTTTTGCATTAATTTTTAACAACACTGAAAATAATATTGGGTCAGAATTCCTTTAAAACAACATTAGATACATCATACAGTAAATCAGGGGTGCCCAAGTTCGGTCCTCGAGATCTACCATCCTGCAACTTTTAGATGCAACCCTTCTCCAACACACTTGAATCAGATGTCATCTGCATGCCATTCAGCTCTGCAGAGGCCTGGTAATGAGCCAGTCATTTGATTCAGGTGTGTTTGAGAGAGGTTGCATCTAAAAGTTGCAGGATGGTAGATCTCGAGGACCAGACTTGGGCTTCCCTGCAGTAAATGATTGCTTCATCTTATTGCTGCTAAAGGCGGGGCTGAATCATGGAGAGTACTTTGTTTTTCCCACATTGCTTCTGCGTTTTGGCTAAGTTTTTGTTAAACAGTCATACAGTGTGATATGTAATGTTTTGCAGTTCATTTGTGGTTGTAAAAACCTATGAAGTCCACGCATTAAAACTCATAAAAACATGTATTTTCTTTTTACATGACATTGGACTCTACTGACAAGGGTCAGACGCTGCGTGAAGCAATGTGTATTATCAAGTTCATGCTGTCTGTGTGTCTGTTAGTGTGCTCTGAAGGAGTTTTCAGTCTCTCTTCAGTAACTGTGGGTAAGTATGTCCCCAGGGGTCCGGCTTCCTCTGAAAAATTGACTCAGCACTGCAGGGAG
>CM047985.1:6224498-6247288 GCA_026261665.1 Melanotaenia duboulayi
TTTTTTTGTGAAAGCACATCATTTTTTCATGTTGTTATGCAACATTACAATCAGTGCTGAATTAGTGTTACAATCAAAGCTGCAATTTGTATTTTTTTCTGTAGCTGGCTTAGTTTGTCCATCTTTCTGTATTAATGTGTGGAACATCAGAGGATGGGAAATAATAATTGGTTATGGGGAAAACAGGAATAATTGGACCTGAATATTTATTTGAAGTAGCTTCTAACTATATGTCATGTTGCTAAGAAGTTGCACACCTGAAAAGGGTAACATAATTCAGATTATGTTGTTGTATTATTGTACGTTTATTTTTTTTTAAATAGAATAACATATAAGTTTATGTAATGGCCATTTTTAATAATTAGACAGCAGTGATCTTTGTTAGAAAAGTGGCGATGAGTTTCTGGTCCTGCTCTCAGTCAGGGCTCAATGATTTATTCCCAACACACATAATTTAGCCTCAGAGACGCTCATCCCTCCTCAAGCTCAAACACAGGAAAAAAACAAAAAACACACTGCTTTTGCACTTCTGCTGCATCTCGTCTGTGTACATATACATGAGAACTGAAATCCCACAGGGTGGGAAAACGATGCTTCTTTGTCCTAAGCTCACTCTTTCACACACATTTATTTCCCTCCCCTCAGTTATGTCATAGCTCCCAAACAGTCATTACCAGGGTTCCGGCTTCTCTCAGCCGCTCTCATCGGTGAGATTTTCCTGGTGGGAGGCCAGATATAGAAGCCGTCTTGGACCTCACACATGGAATAATCCACTGAAACCTTTCAGGGGTGCATTTAGTGACGGTGTGTGTTTGAGATCAATGGGATTTCATGTGCAACCACTTTCCACACATTTTCTACTACATAATGTCCAAAAAGCAGCTGAACTATTATCTTTATCTTCATGTCTGTTTTAGGTGCAGAAAACTAAATAAATTATTAATTTGAAGTTCTGTGAAAATTGTGTGTGTCCTGTAAACAAAATTATTCTCTTCAGTTTTAAGAGATATTATTTGGAGACAGAAAAGGGAGATATAGGAGTGGAAGGAGACACTATATTGACATGACATTGATGTTTGATTCAGTGATGATTGGTTAAAGATCTGTTTAATATTGTGGTTTAGTCTACGTGCTTGTAAACATTTTTTACTGTATAAACTTTGCTCATATGATTTGCATAGTGATAAAATTTCCATTTATGCTTCTGCTCCTCCCTGCTTAGGCATGTAAGTCTGTCTTTAGTTTTTTAAACATGTAGTCATAGTTTAAACCCATGGATATGGGATCTGACTACATGTCAAAGTGTCCTTCTGCAAGACACTTAAACCTAAGTTGCCTCCCGATGTGCCTATTTTGGGGTATGAGTGTGTGTGAATGGGTGAATGTGACAGGTAGTGTTAGGTGCTTTGCGTGGTCAAGCTAACTGGAAAAGCGCTATATAAGTAATAAGTCCATTTACCATTTTGTTACCATCTCAGCAGTAAATATTACAGTAGCTGTAAAACATGTTTCCCCTTCTCCAGGTAAAGTCGCCCATCTCTCCTTCAAGCAGCCGTTTTACCCTTGCTTTATTAAGTCTTTCAATCATTCTTTTCCAGGAAACATGTTTGTAATAGTTTTGTTTTCCAGATAAAAGACAGTAATTTCCTAAATTTGTGTGACCAATCCTTACAACAATATAAACAGTTTTTTTTTAGATCCAGAACATTCCACCATTATCACATCAGCGCATCATTTGAGAGCAGCTTTTCCTGTTGTGACACAGAGATGGAAAAATGTGGTCCTATGAGAAGAGGATGTGTTCTTGGACTTAAAAGGAATCAGTCCAGTAAATATGTGACCTCCCACTATCACCTGAGTTTAACACTGACTCACAGAGTTGAATCCCACTGAAGAAATGTGTGTGTGAGGCTTCAACAGGGCTGTTTTTCTTTTTATGACATGTAGTCACAAGTCACTAAACAGTAGAGGCTGCAAAGACACACACACACACATACACACACACACAAGCACGAGACCAAAGTCTGCCTCACATAAAGGATGTGTTCAAGTGTGAGGGGGAGGGGAGGATTTCAGGCAGGCCCCCTGCTCACTTTGTTAGAAGTTATTAACAGACCTGTGGCAGCTTCCTCAGACAACCGGGGTCCATATTCCCTCACTGTGCCTTGAACAACTCTTATATAATGTACAGAGAATCTAATTTCCCTGCTCTCACCCTGTCTTTGCTTAGGGATTGATGAATTCCAATGTTTTATATATGTGCTCTTTAATATGTCTTCCAACACACATGGAGCTTACTTGTTTGATGTGTTTTAATTTGTTTGTTGGTTTATTTGTTGGTGTCAGGTCTTAACGTCTGTGTGTGCTTTCCTTCCCCCTGTGCTCTCATATGATTTTTAATTGGACCTCAAGTGCCAATGAGCTGCTTTCGCTTATGTATTTAAATTTTTCTGATATAAGACAAGAAAAAAAAGGGCAGGTTTTGTGGCCCGTATTCATGGCCGTTTCTTTTTCAGCTTTCCTTCCAAACCCACAGTCCCGATTAAATGAGCAGATCAATCAAATCCATTTTTATTGGCATAGCTGTTTGTCTTTTACATAATAGGAATTAAACTATGATTGATATGGATGTATTCTAACATATCTTCTGTGCTTTCTCATATTCTAATTAATTAACATTTATTTATTTGGTCACAATGATTAGTTCACTTTGTGTAATGTTTATTTTTTATATTTAGAATATAGCTACAGAAATATCACTTGCGGTAAAAGATTTTTTTCCCCACAAATTCATGGTTAAATGTCTTTAGTTTTTTTTTTATTGCAGGTTCTTTGCATGTCTTTGAAGCTAATGAAAGAGGCATACTTAGTTGAGCTTTAAATTGTCTCTTTATTTACCTCCAAGCCTCATTATTTCTGCACTATAACAAGCATAAGCTTACTATAATAGTTTCTTAGCTCCACCCTCTCATTTCCTTACCTTACCTTTCTGCCCATTTTTACCTCAATATGTTTTGTTACTGAAGTGAAAACCTCCTGAAAAATACACCTGGTCTCCCCCCGCAGCTCTCAGCGATCACTTGTGGTCACAAAGGGTCCAGTGTTATAAAACCTGCCGGGACATCAGCCACTTGTGTCTGTTGGTTTGATGGATGGGATCTTTAGAAGGGACAAAGGGTTCTCACTCATGTTGTTTCTGAGTCACAACCCTCAAACCTGAACTTTGTCCAAGAACCACCTACAGTTGAGCTCTCACACATATCTCGGCAAATAAAAACAAAACGTCACGACCAGAAATACACACTCAGGCTTTACTTAAAGCTAAATCACTGCACCAAGTCACAGATCAGAAAGAGATGCTCTGCTTAATGATATCAAAGTAGTTTGTCCTCTGATGTTACCCAGATTTTATCTGTGGATAATTATTCGCCTGCTTTAACCTTTTAAACAATCTTAACGACAAGAGAAAACTTGTCTAAGTGTCTAAATGCTTTACATGTGTTCTACCAGCACACACTGTAAACATGGGTTTGTACTAACACACACCCAGATAGAAGCTCTGTAAATTAAAATAGAAAATGACACATCCTCTGACAGCGTCATACACACACACACCTGTTAAACCTGGTGTTAACGTGCACCTTTGGTGATCCAACCATAAGTCATTAGCACAGAAGTGCAGGTGTAATTTCACTCAGGATGCGTTCAGATCCACATTTGGCTGCTTTCCTTTTTTTAGCAGTGCAAAAATGCAAATCTGTTCTGGACCGCAATACAGTATTGAGGGGGCTGCTCAGTGAACGAGCTTCCCAGAACTGGCAGTTATGTAGCTAGGTTGTTCATCTGCAGCTGTTTATTCATTTGCATGAAGCTGTTAAACATTAAATGATGTTAAGCTGGCATCACTGTTTGTTGATTTGTGGGTAATGAGGGCTTGTATTGAGACTTTAGATGCATGGAAAGCGTTGTGTTCCGAAAAAATCTATCATCTCCATCTATTTCTATTCTTTATGCCAAATATGATCGTTAGAAATGAAAGAAAGCAAAAAGTCCAATAGCAAATCTTTATAATCATTAGAATGGCAAATCTGACCTGCTGCAGATGACTCCACNAGCAAAAAGTCCAATAGCAAATCTTTATATTCATTAGAATACATAACCAAATGGCTCAATGTCTTGGACTTAATTTGGTTTATTGTGCCAATAAGGGAACCTAAATGATCCGACTTTGCTTTCATCCACTGCAACAATGTTCATGAGGTTCTGGGGATGTTTAATGTTTAAATTCTCAGTCTGAAAATGTAGTTTGTGACTTCAAACCACCTGGCTCCATGTTGCTGATCTTGGTTTTATTTATGTATTTATCAAGGTAGAATTCAGAAAATCAGTTTGAAGTAATTATTTATTAGAGATCTTAAGTTAAAATCATTAATTATCACAGATATAAGAACAGCTGGGACCAGGCTTCTCTGTAAAACCTGAGCAGAGGATTTTGACCGTCTGCGGTGGAATAGATTCGTCTGATTTTGTTGGTGCAGAGAACGAGTCAGACTGCTGTCTGGTTTTACACCTGTCAACCCCCTTTCCCCCTACCTATAAATGAAACACCGACCCTGCTGCAGCATGGATGCCTGGAGTAAGCCTCCGGCATTTTATTCTACAGTCATTTAGCAGACACTTTTATCCAAAGCAACTTACATTTGAGATTAAGAACAACACGAGCAACACCGGCATGTTTGGGAGGCATTTGTGTTCAATTTTTTTGTGCGTAAATGCACAGGTTGCAGGACACGTGACTCTTGGATGCTCAGATTTAACCACATGTTGACGCGTGATCCTATTTGTATTTAAGGTTTTGTTTTTCTTTTTTTTTTTTGCTTCTGTTTGGCAGTGGAGGCTTTCAGCGAATCTCTGCTCCTCTTCCAGCAGCAGGCTTTTACTTTAACAAAGTGTTTGACCTCTGATGATTCAGCAGCCGCTGTTAGAAGGCTGGAAGAGTGTTGAGCAGGTTTGAATGGATGCTACCTGACAGATTTGGACCACAGCAAAGACATTTGTGCATCCTAAAATAAAGCAAATGAAATGAAATATCACATAGCGTGAGAGATCCTCATTTGGGAAACATGTTTCCAGATATTTTCTTAGTAACTGGTTAAGAATAAACCCATTCCATGAGGCATGTCAGATGCTAATGACAGATGGAAATGTAAACTCCAACTACAATCCTAAAGGCATGACAGTGCACATTTTTTACCTTCACTCACAGGACCAACCGCCTCTCACTGCAACCTCCAAAGCATCCAAAACATGTCTGCTCTCTTTACCGAGGCTTTGTCTGCATGTTTCCACTGCACAAAGAACTATTTCAGCTCTTTGTTTTGATCCAGCAAAAACCTACTTACTTACTTTATAAATCAAACATTTAGGTTTAGTTCTGTAAGTGAACAAAACTTTAGGTATAATCTTGGGTTTAATGGAATTTAAATACACTCATAAGATGTTGATAAACAGCTGAAAACTGGGACTGCATCGATTTTATTAGATAGAGGAGGATAAATATGATTTGTAGAGTAAAACTGGTCATTATGGGCAGATTCTGCTTCGGTGTTTCTGCAGAAGTCCTCTTTCTTCTGTAATGACCAAAGCAGCTTTTTAATCCAGCAGAATAGATAATGTTACATTATTTATGTTTGCTGGTTGCTTTCTGTTAAACCAGGAGCTCAGAAACAGAAACTCACACAGAAGGATGGACAAACAATGATTTCTTCTTGTTGAGTTCAGATGTTTTTTTGTTAATGATCTGTAGGTGGATTGACTAACCTTTGTCCCTGGTTGTGCATGCACATTGCATTTTTAACCACATTTACGTCCTAATTTCTCCCTGAAAGTGAAGGTAGTTCAGGTGTTTGATGTTTCTTAGTTTAATATTTTATTACATCTTAGTGTACCAGATACTGTGCTGTCCATTCACTGGCCTCTTATATATATATTTGTATATTTATATGTGTGTTTATATATATGTGTGTGTGTATGTTTTGTACTACCTCCTTTTCATCTGCCCTGCGTACGGGGGGGTGATGTTGCATGGGGGGGGCGTGGATTAACTGTGCTGTGTTGTTGCTGCAGTTCACACATTCCAGCATGCCAAACTGGGCCAACTCTGCACCAACATAGAGGCCTCCTTAACCCCCTTCTGTCCTCTCATCCCTCCCATCTCCCTCTCATGTTATTGTTCCTTACATGACGTCACCCCCCCTCCCTCCTCTCTCTGCAGACTTCAGTGGTGAAGCCATTTCACTGAGTCCTTACTGGTATCTGATTGAGACCAAAGTAAACATGTTTCCTTCTACTAATGATGCAGAGACTCATTGAAGGACATCACTATTAGACACGATCTTGTTACACCTGTGGTTGTACCGCCCTCTAGAGGCCAAACAGTGTTATTAAAAAAAGAAAAGTAAAAGTCAGCATTATGAGGCAAATACCAGTCTCTAAAAACAGGAAAACATTTAGTCAATAAAATTATAAACAAAAAAACAAAAAAACAAAATTATTTCACACTTCAGACCCTGAGGGACCTGATAGACTTTCTCACAATTAGATTTTTACTGGTTTCCATCTTTTTATTTCAGAGTGAAGCCCCTTTTTTTTCACCTGTTGTCACAGATTTGGACTCATTATTAAAACTTTAAATTCTGAATGCAGTGGAAAAACATCTAAAATGTTTAATAATTTTGGTCTTTTCATCGCTATTATGCTGACATCTGATTAGTGTAAGTGTAATATGACATAATCAGGGTTAATTATTGAACTAACACACTCAGGTTACAGCTGATTAAGATCTGGCTGCTGTTAGGTTTTCATGTGTCAACTTCACAGAGTTTTTATCGTTTGTATTGAAGGATTGCATTTGCCGCATGTTAAATAACAACCCTGTTTGTGTGTTGAATCTGTCAGGGTCGAGTGGAGGTGGAGGCCGGCAATGAGAACATGAAGTTTGAGACCGGACCTTTCTCTTATTATGGTGTCATGGCACTCAGTGCTCCCACGCTAGGTGAGTCCACAACCGCCATCTCTTACCGTTTCTCCTCCATGGTTAACTCTGAACCCATCAGCTGTTTGTTTAATTTAAGGTTAAAATGCTTGACTTGCAAATTGACGGGTCTCTACTGCCACCTTGTGGCAAGATATTTTATAGCTTTTTTAATGCTAATGTGAAAAAATTCCTTAAACATTAACTTTGAATAAATGAATATAAGGATGCAACATGTTGTCTCATATTTAATTACAGGTCAGTTAAACTTTATTTTACCTTTGTTTGTCACTGATTACTCTGTAATGGAGAAGTAAGAGCAGAAGATGAAACTTTAAAGGCAAACAGCCTCGTCTGGTGGACACTTTTAATCCATTACAACTTCACAGACCTGATGCTTTATTAAGGAAAACTGTCCTTTAAAATCTTATGTGAAGATGAAACCACACAAACGTTATATCAGTAATATATGGTTTAAAATTACACACAAATAAAATTAAAACTTCCACTTTACTCCACCTTATTAAAATAAATTTGTATTTAGTGCTCATCAAGTCTTGCGAACACTCGTATTTAAGTTATGTACTTGTTTAAAATCCCTTTATTGACCCCCCAGCACATATGAAATAAAAAGAAACTGATGTGCCAGCTGATGTTCAAAGATGAGCTTTCTGGGTGTTTAGGGGGGAAAATATCTGTATTTCCTGAAGGCATGGAGAAGAGCTCATGTGTTGGATGAAGGAAGTAAAATCTCTCTTGATAACGTTTGATAACTCATCACTGTCTCTTTCTCACACAAACACTTTCCATGAATACAAAATGTAACGTTGCCGTTTATTCCCCTCCTCTAGTTTGTCTCTGTTGGTGCGTTCAGCTGTCATCTTGTGTCACTGCAGTCTTTCCATTCATGTCCATCAACATCTGTCTGTAGGATGAAGTCAAAATATATCAGTCAGAAAATGGCTTGATCTGTCAGACAAGTCGTGTTGGATTTCTGATATTCTGTTTTAGATTTAGATAAAAAAAAATCCTCAAAAAGATAATAATAAAGTGTCGATGGTCAGCACCTTTACTTTGCACTAGAAGAAAAAATAATTATTGTGTTAGTCCAAACAAAACCAGATTTTAAAACGTATGTAAACATGTTAATTCATCCAAAACTTCTCAAAAACGAAGCTCAAAAAATCCGGACAAACATGACCAGATGCAGTGTTTGAAGTTTAAATAACCAGTCCGAGTTGTAACCAAGGTAAAAAATTTCCAGATATTTTCAACTCATTTCAGCTTGTTCCTGGATCATAGCAGAAAAAATGAAAACGTGCTGCTTTTGTGCTGGTTTAAATTGCACAGTAGCCTTGTCTGAAATGATTTCTTTTTAGTCAAAGATATTGATTTTAGTTCTGACATGTATGAAATTAAATCTCGTTTTCATGCATGCACTACAGTCCTGAAATACTCTGGAGATGGTGGCACGGTGCAAATGTCTGCTGCAGATTCTTCAAGCCTCCCTGGTAAAATGTTTGAGACTTTATAGGCAAAATGTCTGGAGCATTTACTGAGTGTGGAAGCTGGTAAGATGGTCTTCTTAGTGTGCTTTTCTGCTTACCTGTGTGTTGGTCCCCCCCACCCCCCTTATAGATATGTTGATATCAACATGAAAATCTCCCTTTAAGCAGCACATATGTGCAGAACAACTGCAGAAAAAGTACCATTTATGTGGCAAACTCATGTTATATTCTGGAAAAATCTGTGTGAAAACAGCTCTAGAGAAAAGGACAAATGACATTTAGTTAACCATGATTTTTTCCCCATGAACATCTGATCAGACATAAGTGGAAAGACATGAATGTTTTGGTTGTTTTGCTTCATTGTTTTGCTTTATTTGTGCTCTGTCTTGTATAACTGTCATTCTTTCAGGTGCATCAGAGAGTCAAAGAGCAAAGGGGATGTGCAAAGCATGATTTTGTCTCATTTACCTGGTCTTCCTCCCTCATTTGTTCGTACCACCAAGCGTCTCATTATCAAATCTTGACAGACCTGACACATTCACCTCCCCATGATGTCCTGAGTAGGACATCTCAGTGTCTGCATGTCCTTGCCCAGTCTGTGAGCAGATGCGTCTCCTCGTCTCTCATTGACTCCTCCTCCTCCCTCTGTCCCATCCATCACCTCCTCCTCCCTTCCTTGTCTCCTGTCCTCTCAGTGGCTGCACCTCGTCCTCACCTCCTCTCCTTTAAGAGGTTTTCTCTGTTCTCTCGGTTGCCAGGTAAACGCCGGCATGTCTGGGTCCTTTAACACAGAGGACAGGCGGGGATCAGGCTGAGTGGGTGGGCTATTTGTTTTACATGCTGGGTAAAGAGACGCCTGCTCAGCGGGTAGAAAATAGCTCCTGTGCTGCCTTTGATGGGTAGATGAAATGGATCATGGTTTAAACCTCTGTGTTCAAAATGTGGGCAGAATGCAAATTCACTCTTTGAAGGCAGCAAGGAATTATAATACGGCATTTAATTTTTGGCAAATAAATTCTTTGGCTAAAAACTGCCTCCTTTTCACCTGATAGTCAACAGTTTACCTGCACATTGCAGAGCAGACGAGGCAGAAAGGGGGCGATAAATCCTTCATTTCTTTTGTAGATCAGCTTTTATATGCCTGAAGATCGCTTTACCACAGAGAGGGTCATCTCCACTGCATTGTGGTTATTTTATCGAGTCATTAAAAATGAACACACATGCTTAAAATTAATATTTAGTGCTGTTATCCTGAGATCATTAAATAAGTTAGTCAATGTGGAAGTTATTATTACATTATGTGTGATCTTTACAGCTAAAATCAGGTGATCAAAGAATTTGTGTGCCAAAATGTCCATGCTGGAAGGGAACGATTGCTTGAGATAAAATGGAGAAAGATGGGACAACATCATGAGACGCCCAGATGGGCGTCTGACTTCCCTCAAGGCTTCAAGCTGTCGCTAGCTGCATCTCGATAGCTTCAGATGGATCCTTCTACAGTTTATTTGATCACTGAAGCTACTGAGGGGTTAGTAGAAGGAAGGAAAAAACATGAAGCTGTCCAGATGCAGCCTGTCATAGTTTTTAGTGTTTTAGTTATTCTTGTCCTTTCCCCCACTTTATTAGTGTAGTTTAACTCTAAATAGATTAGAGGGCATTAATCTGCTGCAGTAGATTAAAAGTCATTTGAAGGGAAACAACTCCTTTTAAGAGGACATCAGTTACTAGAGCCCAGTTCCAAATTTAATCCCAACTATATGCTGTCATTGAAAATAAAAATGTTTACGTCTAAGGATTGTTGTTTGGAACTGGGTCACGTCACTCACTGACTTCATTTTTTTAAAACAACTAACTCATTCTGCTAATACCTGCTGACAGATGGAGATCAGCCTAAAAACCTCTGAAAGATCCAGTAGGTGACTTTTCAATAGATGTGCAGCAACATTGTTTTGGGTCACACCAACACTGCTCCATTCTTTTGGTTTCTTTACTTTGTGTTGGGTAACGAGACTGTGGCTGAGAAGATGTAAGATTCAGCTTTAATGTCAGACCTGAGCAAATGCTGCTGCTTAACCAAGATTTGGCTAAAAATGGCTCCTTGGTCTTCATTTAATCATACAAGACACCAGCTTACTCCTTAATTTAAGCTCCTTTTCAGCTGGCAAGTCATAGTTCATTACTCCTGTAGTTATCTGTTAAATATAATGCTATGTACAGCACTAATTAACCCTTGGTCCACAAAATAATGGGCAGAATATTCTCTTGTATTTTCTTCTTTATTTGGCCTTTTAACAACATGTAAGTATATATAAAAAAAAGAATAATTTATTACAGTGTTATAATTATTGTAGTGCAAACGGTATCCACCAGGTGTCAGAAGACATATTTGAACAATGAATTTACTTTCATGGGGGATTTAAATATAAAAAAAAATAGCACAACCTAAATACATGCCTAAAAGAAAAAGCTCCCTGGTTTGACATGTGGGTTTTTAAGCTGCCATATACATGATTGAACCAAAGAAAAGTGCCCTACTGGATTATAACCGTTCCAACACAACGAGAACTGGTTCCTAATTTAGCTAAACTAACCACTAACTAAACTAGTCGTAGAAAATCAGGATTAACTTATCAGCTCAATTCCTTGGAAACTAACTCAGTTGACGTGTCCAGGTAAAACAGTTTCCTATGACTCACTGAGGCCTCCTGCTGGACGACTCACACCCACCGGTAATAATAATACACACACAGTAATGAAGACCTTGCGTGTGAAGCGTGTGAAGCGTGTGTGTGACACATTCAGAAAAATGAAAATTGATTAAATCAGCATGTCCCCTCCCAAAAAAAAAGCCCAACACCCAGCTGAATGACACACGTGGATGTTAGTCACTGTTAGTCAAATGGAGCAGAGGTGGAAAATGACTAGAAACTAGAATTTTATTACTTGCTGTTACATTTTGTCTTGAAATGATGATTTTCTGTTTTATATCATTATAAATCATTTTGGATGCAGACGAGTCAGATGAAATGAGTAACTTCATTTTGTGACACTGACCTCTGTGACCGTTGGAAGTTCAAAATTTAAATATTAAATGATTAATTAATCATATAATCAAGTAAATATGTGGCAGAAGAACTGATTAGAGGATATTTTATTTAGTTACAGCTGTGGGTGTAAATCACGATTTGATGCTTGCTCACAAATTCTGCCGCGATACTAGTTTAGATTTTAAAAGACAATGATCAATGAGACAAGATCACATTCTGATTTAACACAAACTTGATCCGCAGTCAGGTATTTAAATAAAAAAAAATCTGTTTTTTAACAGTATGAACCATATTACGCTTCAAATGTTCACATGATGGAAAAAACTGAAACAATAAAAACGTTTGTAGACATTAAAATTTATTTTAATGTAAACCTGCTCTATTTATTTCTTTAAATCTATAAATATTTTATTTTGTCTTAAATAATCAAGAAAACCAAAGTGTAATCTTTGGATAAATGTATTTATAACATGTTTATATTCGTTATTTTATTCGAGCAGTTGTTTGAAGTGTGGGTGAAATGTTATTTTTTTATTTCTTATTTTACATATTTTCTCATAAAATAAGAAATATTTGTTTATCTTCAATAAATTATTTTATTAAAACAGTGTTGAATATTGTTTCCACCTCTGTCATTAGTCCACTGTTTAACATTTAATAAAGTTACTTCTGTTGTGTAAATATTGAGAGGTCTGGCTGATTAACACATAATGACTTGCTGTTTGTCTCTGTGTAGGAAAAATTTATGTCCCTCTGACTTTGTTTGAGATCAGAGTCTCTTTGCTGTCATGTCCTGAGTGGATGAAATAAATCACCATTCGTCCATTTTCCCTCATTTTACGTTTGTGTAAACGATGCTGTTACTGTCTTTGTGTTTCTAATTCCTCATCCATGTCATTGAAGTTAACCTGCATTCGAAGCCACGCTGCATCTTGTGATTTAAAGCTTCATTCGTCTGTATTTGCATCAGAAAACTTTGAATTCACGATTGATGTGAAGCAAAAACCCTGCTTAGGTTTTTTTTTTTTTATGCTAGTATGTAGGATAGCCTGGCGGAGCTGTGATTAACTTTCCTTGCATGTGTGCGTGTTTGCAGAGTTTCGTTCACCGTCCCACCTCAGCGGGTTGAACCGAACAGCCTCTCTGAGCGGAGGCGACCGGACCGAGTCCCTCTCCGTCAGCGGCAGCAACAGCCAGCTCAACAACAGCATCCCCATGCAGCAGTACACGCCTGACTTCTACGTCAGAGCGCTCACCGACCTGCAGTTTGTCAAGGTTGGTTGTAGGTTTTAATCTTCACAGGAAAAACTGCCAACATTTATTCATTTATTGTTTTGGTAAACGTTTAATAGNACATTTATTCATTTATTGTTTTGGTAAACATTCAAGAGGCATCCTGACCCAACGCCCAAACCACCTTAACTGACTCCTTTTATTGAGTTTCTCCAAGTTGGCTGAACTCCGTCTCTAAAGGTGTGCCTAGCTTCTCTTAGAACAGGTGTAGACAAGTTTGGTCCTCAACCGTAAACCAGAACTAGGATTAGGGTTAAAAGTAGGGATGCACCAATATGAAAATTTTGGCCGACAACGATATCCAATATTAACATTGTTTTTAGGAAAGTTCGATATTGTCGTGAGAAATCTTTAGAGTTGACGTTGTTTAATCCAACATCTGTAATAAAAATGTAATTTATTTAGATAGCACGTTTCCAACAGCTCATGCAGCCCAAAGTGCTATACAAACTGAAGTACAACAAATATAGATAAAACAGGACAGTAATGCAGTAAAATAATTAAGAGACCTAAAAAAAAATGTACAGGTCAGTATGTGCTAGTGCATTAAAATTCATCTTCAGTAGAGATGTTCCAGTGTTTGTGCAGATTTATAAAGCACGTTTTACGCAAGAGCAGCACATTTTTTACACAATTAAAATGAGTTTTTATTAAAACTGTGAAGCCTCGTCAGCCTGGAAAATGAATGTGTGAAAATGGAGCAGAAAAGCTCCTGAAATACAGTAAAACCATTTAAAATAACTATTTTTAGAGCTTCACGAGTAAAGCACATGTGACCCGTCCAGGGTCTCTCCGGGTGTGCTGGATGGATCTGTGGAGTTGTTGCAGTGTGTTGGATTTGTACGTGTTCTGTATGTTTCCCAGCTGAATGTGACAATGATCAGCGGGTCGATTTTCCTTCGTTTCCCCCTCAGATCACGCGGGCTCATTACCAGAAGGGCCTGATGGCGTCCCGTTTGGACAGCACGCCTCAGTCCCCCGAGAGCAGCCACAACTCGTCTCGCCTGGACCAGACAACTCCCCCTGCCAACACCACCCCCATTACCACCATCACAGACCTGGTAGTGGACTCCACCCACATGGAGAACGGCCCGGATGAGACGACGCTTCTCCTCCTCAACGAGCAGAACTCGCCGCACACGGCCAACAACCACAGCCAGCTGGAGAACAGCATATGACCCCCCCCCTCCAACCTGCACCGGTCCGTCGTTTGCACACAAGCACGTCTGCGCTCGGATTTATGCTGAGGAGTGGAAGAGGGGGCTTGAGTGTTTGTGTGTGAGTGAACGCACACACGTCTTGGCACAGCTGGGAGGACGCAAAGAGACGAGCCATGTGGATGCAACAAAACACACTAAACACACACTGCTGAGCCCAAACGTTAAGGACTCACAGATGAAGTGAAACAAATAATGTCTGCAATAAGTAAGCAATAACTGACTGGCAGCTGCAAAGATAACAGCTGGTAACTTAAATTTACTTCCAGCTGCTTCACCATCGGGAAAAAATGGCATCAAATGAAACCGCAGCAGCAGCTAAATATAGTTTAGCTTCCTTAATTTAAAGTCAGTATCAGTTTAAACTGATACTATTTTTAAAATAATTCCCCTTTTCCAGTATCAGGACATATGATGCTGCAGGTTTACTGCAGCCTCGGTGTCTAAATGTCTCTTAGTTCCACAGTTTTGAGTGGGCTCCTCCCACTTATTTACATCACGGTTTAATCAAACGTACTGCTAAAGATAATCACCAAATATATTTTCTTGTCATTACTTGCAAGAAGCATTGTTCAAGAACCACGATCCATCATGAAAAAACACTTGTCCCAGTGTTTTGGCTCATCAGTTTTAACACCCATACCAAAGCATTTCATGCCACAGATGCCCCCACACACACCACAAACAGCCCTGCCACACACCCAGCAGTCATCTGGTTTCTACTGTCGACAGAACATCAGAAGGACCAGAAGAGCTCCTCCACATCTCGCCCGGCGCTCAGGGGCGATGTCGAGTTTCTTCCTCTGCTTGTGTGTCGCTTCCAGTTCAGAGACTCAGGGAGACTCCACCCTCATGCCACCCCCCCCCAATATCCATGCAAGTGTGGTTGAAAGCTGTAAAACCAAACCCATCGCCGCATGTGTAGCAGCCTTCTTCCCCCGCCTCCTCCCGCTCCCTGCAGCATCCATACAGCTAGAAGACAAAGAAGACCCCAAGCATGCCAGCGGAGTTTCAGCAAAGTAATATATGTACCATAGAAGTTTATAGTGAGATATTTATTGATGATTTCTGTGTGAGACGGACACACAAGACTTGTTTGGTTTGTTTTTTTTTCCTTTGTAGGGAGGGTGGGGGGTATTAGGTGGGAGGTGGATTTCTATCTTTCGTTCTCCTTGTTTCCTGTGTAGAAACAGCGAGTAGCTGAGGGCCTTTATGCCAGCGTTGTAAAGAGATTCACCGCTGATAGACCGCCAGTCTGTATCATGATTAAGACAATCAACATGGATTTGATGAATGTGTTGAGTGAAATGTGTAGAGTACGTTAACGGTGGCCACCCTCTGCTCTCAAACCGCCTTATCTGAGCACTAACTGTTAGCTTTCTGGTCTGTGACTACATGTTAGGAAGTTGTTTTTAGATGAATCTGGTTGTTTAGATGAGAGCAAAAAGACTTGATAAGTCATTTCCTTCTCGAGTAGGAGGAACTCCTGTTTTCTTTTTTTTTCTGTTTCTTTTTTATGTGTGTATGTGACCAAAACAATGACCATCACCTTACTTGATGGGAACAGAAACCAAAAGAGGAGCGTTTGATCTCTTCCTGACTAGAAAATACTTTAAGAAATCAAAGATTTTATTTATTCTGTTTAATGTTTGTATATATTTATGTCAGTGGGGTTAACAAATGTAATTTTAATTTGCCTCGTTGTGAGATTTTTGCGATTCATTTCCATTTAGTGGATATGTTTTTTTTTTGTTTTTTTTAATCTGAAAAAAGGGGATGAAGTGAATGGAAAACCTAAACGTGTATTGTGTGCTATTCTACAGCCAAACACAGCTCAGCCCTGAAAGCAGCCTCACTATGTCAGTTTTATGGAAAAACAGTTGTGTATAAATGGGATTATCTTCTAAAAAAAAAAAAATACTGAACTGCATACACTCCACTAACTTTCTACTATACTTTAGAAGTGATTTTAAGAGAAAAATCTACACTAAATTTAAAAAGTCATTGTCTTATGGGATTTTCTTTGCATAATTCATAAATTAATTTGCTCTGTACCCTACATGAACAGTGCATCACATATCAGTGATGCATAAAACAAGCTGCTTTTGAGAGTTTTGTGGTGGAAAATTAGTTTTCACACTACATTTACCAGAATGCAAACCTATCTTTGCAGCTCTGATGTTAATACTAGTCCTTTTTTTATTTTTCTTGCTTCACACACATGATTCTTTCTTCTGAACTCTTCGTACCACACGAGTTTGTAAAGTGGGTTTTCCTTCCAAAAATCCCTGCTCGTCTCAGATCAGCATCAAATTAGTCAACACACTTTGAAATCCCTTCTGCCCGCCCACCTCAGTCAGTGAATGCAAACTGTGAAATTTCCTCC
The DNA here is from genome assembly GCA_026261665.1 of Melanotaenia duboulayi. Taxonomy (NCBI): domain Eukaryota; kingdom Metazoa; phylum Chordata; class Actinopteri; order Atheriniformes; family Melanotaeniidae; genus Melanotaenia; species Melanotaenia duboulayi. The sequence continues at coordinate 6,240,983 of CM047985.1, forward strand.
TAGCAGAACTACTGAAGTGCTGTTGTAGTATATCGTCATCATGACACGATCCTCCAACCTAAACAGGACGCCTCCTGTCCAAAAAAGAGGAAAGAGCGAAGCCCTTTCATTTCCATTTTCAGAATGAATCTAAAAACCAAAGCATGAGGAAAAAGTGATATCACTTCTGTTTTTTTAAAGAAGTAGAATTGCTAGCAAATTTAATGTGTCATGAGTCATTACGGGGTGTTTTTACTGAAGAAACTTTAAATATCACAAGTGTTGTGGAAAAGAACAGAAAAAAATTCCTTATGAATCTGCAGGCACAAAGCAGAAATGGAAGCGGTCACGTTGAGTTCAGCAGCTTGATGATTGCACATTAATGTTTGTGAAGGAGATGAATCTCAGCAAAGATGGGGGTGGATATCGGTCGCTTCTTCATATGTAAAGAGTTTTGTAATTTACGCTCGGTCCTGTTAGAGGACGCAGCGTTGCCTTAAAACACTTTTGAGGCTGGTGTCCAGCTCTGTTAACGATAAATGGAAGTGTCTGTTTTCTAGTCTTCAGTCGTGTTTCCATGTAGAGTTTTAATACGACGCAGCAGATTTTCTTTAGCCATGATCTTTGCTCTGGCTATGTGATTAGCTCCTGTGAGAAAATACTAAAAATGTACTTGAAAGTAAGACACACGTCCCACCCTTTCATCATGATTTCAGCTACAGCTCAAACTAATAACTTGTTAGTTTGATCAGTTTTATTCATTTTAAGTGTTGAGCAGCAATGCTGGAAAATTGGTTTCCATAATGGTGATTATTAGAAATAAGCAGGTTTGCATCTTTAAGATCGAATCATTGAAATCCAAACTTTAACATTTGATCAGCAGGTTTGAGTTCAGATTGTGATTTTTATTAAACTAGATTCAGACAGATCTGAAAGCGCTTTTGCACACTTTTTGGTTGTTTTGCTCCTGACATCACAGTGGAAGGAAAACTAATTATTCAAAATCTAATTAAGAGAAGAGAAAAGTACATGCTTTTACAGGCTGAAATCAGATTTCAGATGGGCTTGTATGAAGACACAGATCACTAAATGCTGAGTTTTCTGATGCCTTTAATGCTGCAGGCCTGCTATGTTTTTGTCTTAAAACGCTTGTTGCTTTTTTTTTTATTTCTGTTTTGGGTGGTTATCCTTTAGCGTGTAACTAAATATGAGCAGAAAGAGCAACTCTGTGCTTTTCTAATATATGCTGCTTCATCTGCTGCACATTCATCTAGTTTTATCGTATAAAGCTTCTATAGCTGAGCTCTAAGTGTAATCTGTATTCTGTTGTAAATGGTAGATTACATCGTCTGATTTACATTATTTAGATTTATATATACGTCTGTTTATCGTGGCCTCTGACAACCTTTGCAAAACAGTCATATATTTTCCTTTAGTTATTTTTAGTTGCTCAAGTGCTTTCATTCAGTAAACAGATTGGAGATGTTTCCCCCGTTTCGGTTTCTTTTATTTCTGTGATGGCTTCGTGCAATTTTTTGAACTTTGGGTTGCTCTCCTTTGTGGAAGTCAATATCAATGATTATCATTCCTTATATTATATCAATATTTTATTTAATTAATTTGACACCAGAATAGCTTGAAACTGCTTTAATAAATTGCACAAATTAATTTGGAGCCCGTAAAAAAAGGTTGCATTGTTTTTTTTAACTAATTAGTTTCAATACAAATCCATTGTGTATGTGTGCAGAAGCACACTTTAAAAATGTACTGTTGCTGTTTAAAGGCTTGTAAACATAATATAAATGAACTATTTTCACAATAATGTCAACACAAATACTATTGACTCTGATTCAGGCTCTGTTACAGCTGACAGTTTCTCTTTAAATCAAAATGTTATTAAATGATGGACAGAAAACTCCAGCAATATATTTTGAAAAGCACTGACTTTTATATATATATATAAAAAAAAATCAAGCTTTGTTTCGTCACCCTAGCTGATGTTCAAGTCAGCCGGTTTGGTTTTGAGCACCTCGTTAACAAGAACTTGTGATATTTTGGGAGCGAAAAAGAAGCCCACAGATTTTTCTGTTTATTGAAGATAGAAGCACTTTAGCAGGAAAGCAGTATTTTCCAAAAACATGAAATTATCCAGAGTTGCTCGCTCAGCAGCGCTGTCCTAACACAGTTACAGGCCAGGATTTCATCATCTGTTTTTAAAAAAATAATCTTCATCTCCTTAACATGACTAGACATTTCTCGCCGTCATGCCTACGCTGACTCACACTTCCGTTGCCTTCTGTATTTTCATGACTGTACTGAATTGTGTGTGTTCATTCCTGGTTTATTTGAACTAAAAGGTTCACACACACACACACACACACTCCGGTTTCAGCTGACTTGCTGTTTTTGTACATTTTTGTGGCTGATGGTAAAACGTGGGTTTTATCTGTACCTGTGTACCTGCTTGGGTTTGTTAAGGTGTGTATGAATGTGTGTTTGTGAGCACCTGTGAATCAATTCTAGTTAGGATTTTGTACCTCAGAACACTGTCGGTAATTGTGTTTTAAACAACCATAATTTGTAATTTGGGAACGTAAACAGAGCGATTGGCATTTGAGGAAAAAATGAAAATCTAAAGGAAAATGGAGAAAAGGGTGTAAATACTGTTTTATAATTTCTGTCTTAAGTTTTGAAGATTAAGAAAGTTATTAATAAACCCGAGATATTTTCTCTATGAAGCTGTGTGATTGTGTTTGTTTATTTATACCCTTTCAAGTCCTATAAACTGCACCTTCAGCAGAGTAAATAATCATTATTGTGCACAAATACAGAATGAGTCTTATTAATAAAACCAGCTTGTTTTATTATTTGGGACAAAATAAAAATGATGTAATTACAACCTCAAGTGAACATGACAATATACTGTCATTATTTGCATCATGTTGTAATATTATTGTTCATCTTTGTGAAGATTTATTTAATTTAAAGACCTTGCAAGGACCAGATTATTTTTTAAGTTACTATTTTCTTTTCCACACAAATGCAAATAATAATAAAGAACTTGTAGGGCTGCAGGTTGTGGTGAAAGCAATATAAAAGCCACCTGACGGTAAAAACATGTAAAACGTATTCTAAATATACCTTTCAAATATACCAATGTGCCAATATTAAAGCCTGAGATCTCCCAATTATAGATTTTAAGAACAGATGCAGATGCTCCAGTATACGAGACCTCGCTTATGCTTGGTGCACGGAAAACTCTTTAAATTTCAATTTTGTTCTGGTTTGCTTTATCCGAGTTAAACTTTGCAGAGATAATGTTGGAGTGTGATTTAATGGAGGTTTAGAGCTACATCTGCATCATTCCAGAGATGAATTGATATTTATTCTAAAAGTATTTTTTTGTTTCTGTTTTCTTAAGAAAGCCTGAAACTTTTATTTGTGCCATTTCCATTTATTCTTCACCAGTAACACATACTGCCAAATACACATCCTAACAAATCTCACAAGTGCTCCGTTTACCATGACTCCACAACTATTCTATATATATAGATATATATTTATATAACGTGGCACAAAATCAGTAGCTAGACTCCCCCCCCGGTGTCCCCCGGTGGTGGAACGATCTACCAAACTTGGACTTGTATTGACTATACTATATACTATACTATTGACTTTACTTGTTGCATTGTGGCAGATACACAGTAAAAACTACAAGATAGAAGATAAATATATGTAAAAAGGAAAACTGATGTGCAACATACAAGAGTAAAGTACAACATCTACAATAGGGAGTACCAAATATTTACAGTAAAACTGAGCTCTTGTGCAAAATATTAAGTCCCAGTACCCAAATGATGAAAGATAAAACATCTAAAACGTCTCTTTGAACCTCTGAATTGGGTCAATAAATGAGGTAAAATTGTATCTATGGCTGTAATATCTGGGATTTTACTTTTTTTTTTCTTTTTTCACTCAAGAAAAATAAAATAAAAAAAGAGGGTGATTTTTTTTTTCCCTTTTTTGTGATTAGTTGAATTTGCAAAAGGAGACTTTACAGTGTGAACACATAAGGAGAAATTCAATGTGTTTTGTGGCTTTTAGATATTAGATAAAGAATTGAGAGGTTTTGTGTCGGTCTTGCTAGTACTGGACTTGACTCCCTTTTGCCTTCAGAGCTGCTTTAATTCTTCTTGTTATACATTTAGACAGGGTGAATTTTGCTCCATATTGACATGACAGCATCACACAGTAGCTGCAGGTTTGTCGGCTGCATCCCTGATGAGAATCTCCCGGTTCCACCACATCCCAAAGCTGCTCTGGTGGATTGAGATCTGGTGGCTGTGGAGGCCGTTGGAGTCCAATGAACTCATTGTGATGTTCAAGAAAGCAGCTAGAGATGAACTGAGCTTTGTGACATGGTGCATTATCCTGCTGGAAGTAGCATCAGAAGATGCTCCACATAAAGGGATGGACACAGCACACACAACAATACTCCAGTGGTGTTTGAATCATGGTATCAGTGTGCCAAAAAACAAACAAACAAACAAACAAAAAAAAAAAAAACATTACACCACCACCACCAGTCTGAACTGTTAATACAAGTCAGAATGGATCCATGCTTTTATATTGCCCACTGTTGCCCACCGCCCCATGCACGCTCAGGATATGGGATTGAACTGCAGTCAAGATTTGTTGCACTCCCTTGGTTTTTCTTAGCCAGGCAATTAATTCTTTTTATGAATCAGCTTGTATGGACACTCTTACTATAGAATAATCCAAGCAAAAACCAGAAGTACACCCTCCACCATTGCTGGGCATGTCCAAACAGAACAGATGAGAATCAGACTATTTTTCTTAATAATGTCAAGGAAGCCTGGAAGGACATTTCTTGGCTGTTTAAACAGCAGTGGGGAAACCTTAATTTTAAGAACTGTGGTCCCGTTTTTTTATGGAGAAGCAGCTGAGAGTGGTGTGTGGTTGATGCCGTTTGTCCACTGACAGCGGCGTGGTCTCATAGGGGGGGAGAAATTACTTTCTGTCATGGTTAATGATTTATTGTCAACAGAAAACCGCCCAGCTTAATGTGACGCAACAGTTAATGTTTGTTATGCTAGTTAATGCTAATGCTAACACAAGGGGCTNAATGTTTGTTATGCTAGTTAATGCTAACGCTAACACAAGGGGCAGAAACTAAATGACTAATCTGGGAGATACTGTGAAATGTAACATCATTTACTCTTATCAGGAAAACATGACAAGAAAATGAGAATAATTCAGTCAGTAACACATGGGTGTCCTGCAGTCTAAAGTAGTTATAACTAAACTAAGCTAAATATCGGACAAAATAGAAAATTAACAGTCTTTGTAAAAGTTTGAAACTATTCCTTTACTAACTTTTGATACCTTATTATAATGAGATGTGTGTTTTATATTCCAGTATGGATTAAAATCAGTTTCTTTCAGATTAGTCACAGTTTACATTAATGCACTGATGTCTAACTAACATGAAAAACAGAATAACTTTGAGGTTTCCTGTTAAGACTGACTTAGTAACTGTAGGCCACTGTCTACCTTCATCAGTCCAGATATTTATGCTGCATGTCCATGTCAGAAGAGACTGTATTTAGGACTCGCCACTTCAGTAATAACTGCACCACAAGATGGTGCTATACAAATAAACCTGGGCTGAATTACATTTAATTAAATTAAATTACGTTTCCACCTAATTCTTACTGCAACATCTGAATGTGGAGCTGAAAAGGAGACTCATCAAACCGGGTAACGTTTCTCCATCTTCTATTGTCCAGTGTTGGTGAGTGTGTGTGAATTGTAGCCTCAGTTTCCTGTTCTTAGCTGACAGGAGGCACCCGGTGTGTCTTCTGCTGCTGTAGCCCATCTGCTTCAAGGTTGGACATGTTGTGTGTTCAGAGATGCTTTTCTGCAGACCTTAAATAGAACCAGTGCTTATCTTACTTCCTGCTGTCTTTCTATTATCTCCAACCAGTCTGACCATTCTTATCTGACCTCTGACAACAAGACATTGTGGTCCAGACAACTGCTGCTCACTGGATATTTTCTCTTTTCCAGACCATTCTCTGTAAACCCTGGAGATGGTTGTGGTTGAAGATCCCAGCATTTTCTGAAATACTCAAACTAACAGCAATGCCATGTTCAAAGTCAGTGTGTCCGTGTGAGTTCAGTCCAGTGTATTGTTCAGCTAAACAATAAACTAGACTGGACTCACAACACAGATGCACTGTGCAGGGAGGGTGGTCTTTTGGAGTGAAGGGGGACTCCTGAGGACCGTCTATGACTCTGTGGTGG